>CM055276.1:30829076-30988866 GCA_029237695.1 Conchocele bisecta | reverse complement strand
CACATGTTACAAAAACTCGAACAAATATTAATAAAATATTGTCCAGATGAATATGTCACATGAACATTCGAATGGGGGATAACAGTGCGATAAAATAAAACAGAATAGAGCAGGCATATTCGCCAGGTTATTTGACAAGATAAATGTAAATGCTTTGATTTAACGACGGCACTGGCTCGATGACCTTGCATGTCGATACCGACTATGTAAGTCCCAGTCCGATAGGACTAGGCTATCACGAATGTGTCTTGTCTTGCCTAAGGACACGCCGAATCGACCAATGGCGGGATTCTAACTCGGAGTCTCCCGATCCGGAGTCCGATGCTCTACCCACTGAGCTATTCCAGCTGATTTCAGACAGCACTAGGGGCGTATCATGTTATGGCGCTTATCGTCTGTCCATCTGTTAGCGATTTGGTTTGCGCTCAAAATAATCTTGACATAGGATCCTCAAACTTGGTATGCAGGTGAGTAACGACCAGTGTATGACCAATTTGACGGTTTTCAAGTTAGTCATGACCAGCAGATGACCCCTGTTAATTTGAAGTCAGTAGGTCAAATATCAAGGTCGCGGGATGACCTTGGACAATAAAACGAATTCGGCTCAATAACTCAAGAACAGTTGGTGCTAGGATGCTCAAACGTTTGATTTTGAGGTCATTATGCACATTGTGACACCACTGCGTGTCTTTTTGAGAAGGAGGGGGGGATGGGTTTATATGTTTGACAAACAACTCTTGTTAAACGAATATGTTACTGAATGTCAATGTGTCATTCAAAGCTACCATCGGGAGTATATTGCTCTGCTTAGTTTAGTAGTTGCCTCCTGCACTGGTATTCATTATAACCCTTTCGACACCAAGTAACTGAGATGAAATCTTCCATGTTATATTTCAGACTATTCCATTAACCATGAGATGATCATTATAAATTTAAAACATTTTACATTTTGTTTTCATATATTGGCAGTAAAAATAGAAATGTTGTGACAAACAGGGCAGATCCTGATAAGACGGCTCGTTGCGAGCCGGCACATCTGGATCTAGACTGTTTGCAAACTCCAGTATATAGGTATGTGGTCTTGAATGGAGTAGTATAAAGGGATTCAAAATGATACCACTTACCGTGGTATCATTTCCTCCCCTTTATACTACCCCCACCACCCCCGAAAAACCCAAAAATTGGTTAATGATGAAATTTTCTCCCTACAGCAAATTTATGAATTTTTGGAGAAAATAATTTTGAAAAGAGGGAGTCAAAATGATACCACCTCCAACCAAAAGTTGGTGGTGGTATTGTAGTCCCAATTATATTGGTAATTGACATTTGAAAAAATATATTGGTGTCATAAATACATCATGTTTTTTTTCACGTCCAATTGAACAGAAAAAACACTACCAATATTATTAGAGAAAATGGATAATAAAATACAATGGGAATTGAAAGCTTATAATGACTGTGTCGAAGAAGTTTACGAAGAATACGGGGGTTATAGTCCTATATATAAATTCTATAAATTGAAAACACTAGGCGATATCGAATACATGAAATATCAGCGTAATTTATTACGCTCTGATAAAAACGTTGCATTTACAATATTATACCGACAATTATGCGAACTATACAAGAGGCAATACAAACATTAAGACGGATAGTGCGTATCGGATATGAAACTAAGGTGTATTATATAAAATTGTTAAAACCCAACGATTCGTTTACGAATATACGTTTCTACGATATCGCTTATAAAGATATTGAAAAATTATTATTGAACAGAAAAAAAAAATACTAATTAATTTATGTTGTAATCACAACACCAAGCAGACGACAGTGTTCCAATTACACGTGTTATAAAAATGCAAATTAGGTGTCCCAACTTACACGTATATTAAGTGTCCATTTTATAGAGAGATTTACACGATTACATCTTCCGGGATGGAAAATAAACACACTGTAATATATACTACACACACGGTTATTTATAGCCGAGTGTATTTCTCCTTATCGATGGTAGGTAAACGGGCTATCGATTTACACAGGTGGTGTGCACACAGTTTATAAACACTTAGTGAGGGTTATATAGTTTTATAGAATTTCCGGGATGGTTCGTTATTTAATTTTGTAAAAAATATTTATAATTTAAAGCTGAACACCCCCTATTATATAGAAAACATTTAATTAATTAATATAATAATTTATTAATTAATAATAAATAACAAAAAAAAATAATTATTTCCACCAGCAAAGATAGGTTTATATATGAGAAATAAACACATATAAATACATTGCTGGGACGCTAGCAGTAATCTCAACAGTGAGACAGGTTTCGCCACATGTAATTCACTCTGGCCGCTCTACACATTATAGCGGATGGAGGTAACGAGGAGGAGGGGTCCGCGGTATCGGTCCAATGAGGGGGTGGAGGAGATGTGAGTGTAACACACCTCGCTAAGCCGAAAAAAGAGCAGAGAAGAGATTTAAGCGAAGGCTTAGCGGGGTGGACCCAGAAGGGTTTTGCTGGCGCGGGTTCGAGCCTCGGTGGGACATAAAACTTCTTTTTCTTTTTTTAAATTGTTAATAATTTTCCTAAAATTAATTAATAAATTGTTTACTGCACCAACATAATTAATTTTATAATTAATTTAAAGAAAATTATAAAATTAATTATTTAATAAAAATATTAATTTCCTCCGACTTTATCTCCAAGTTTTGCCCTAAATTTATCCCAATCAGTACACTCAAGCTTGGGCATGGTGGCGGGTGCTTTGATTCTAATATATTTTTTAATTTTTCATATCTCCCCATTTCTTTCACAACGGATTCAAACTCTAAATTTGATATTTTCTTATCGGCCAACGCTTTGGACACTATAATGTCGATGCTATTTTTCTTAGACCTTGCGAGAACGGATATTCTATCATGTTTTCTATATTTTTTCTCGAGTTTTCCACCCGACGCCCTAATTACCATACAAAGTATTCCAGATAAAACGGTAATTCCACTCAAAACCCCTGCAAGTGGAACCGTTACAATTGTAGATAGCGTTGCAGCAGTACCCGCACCACTCATTACAGATAAGCTTGTCAGAACCGTACTAGATGCTTCAGCTATATTCGCAGTGCGCTTATATTTTTTAGCGTGTCTTTTTCTATTTCTATATTCTCTAACTAAAATATCCTGCATAGCGACGATATTATTCAACCTAAAATCTGAACTTCTTTCGTTAATTGGATACATTGTTGATGGAGTGGTATTGACAATTGGAAGCGGTGATTCGTTCATGATTTTCAATATATTAGTATTTACAAATTAAGTTCAATTAACAATGAGACAATAGTGGAAGAACTCGCTGGGTCAGCGATTTTCGTAACAAAGTTAATAACACTACCTTCGGAAAGTCTAATTAGATCATCACCGGAGAACAAAATCACCGATGAAATATCTCCAGCGAGTTTATTGACTCCAACCCCCTGTTCTTCCTCATCCACTACAATATTTATCGTGACCGCGCCCACAGGTTTAATATTAGCATTAACCGAGCAGACCGTCATTCAGAGAAGTGTACCTGGAGCTGTCATGGCGTATCCCCCACATTTATTACTCGCTTTTGCACCGAACGAATATTCAGAGAGCCCCTCAACCAATGGGCCCCGCTTCTCAGCCCAAACTGTTATGACACGTTTTGGCGTTTTCATTGTTTTCAACAATCCGGCAAGCCCCCTGATAGAGGTATGGGCCTCAGCACGAATATTTTCAGAGGCCTCCTCAAGCGCTTTGGTCGTGGCTCTACGAACATGTTTCAGTTTATTGGAAACTTCGGTTACTTTCCCGTCCAGTTCAGTAAGTGCCGCTTCTCTGCTGAGAGAGTCCTCTAAGCGTAACGCATCATAAGCCTCCGTAATGGTCGCCTGGTGGTCTTCTAGGGCTTTTTCAACACCCAACCGGGTCTCTTTTTGAAATTCAGTTATTTTTTCGTCTAGTTCAGCAACCGCCGCTTCTCTGATGAGAGAGTCCTCTAAGCGCAACACCCCATAAGCCTCCGCAAGGGCCGCCTTGTGGTCTTCTCGGACTTTATCAATACCCGTTCGGACCCCCTCAACCCCCAACCGGGCCTCCTTTCGAAATTCGGTTATTTTTCCGTCTAGTTCAGTAAGTGCCGCTTCTCGGATGAGAGAGTCCTCTGAGTGCAACACCCCATAAGCCTCCGCAAGGGCCGCCTTGTGGTCTTGTCGGACCCCCTCAACCCCAACCGTGTCTCTTTCAGAAATTCGGCTACTTTCCCGTCTAGTTCAGTAAGTGTCGCTTCTCTGCTGAGAGAGTCCTCTAAGCGCAACGCATCATAAGCCTCCGTAAGGTTCACCTGGTGGTCTTCTCGGACTTTATCAATACCCAACCGGGTCTCTTTTCGAAATTTGGTTATTTTCCCGTCTAGTTCAGTAAGTGCCGCTTCTCTGATGAGAGAGTCCTTTAAGCGCAACGCATCATAAGCCTCCGTAAGGTCCGCCTGGTGGTCTTCTCGGACTTTATCAATACCCGACCTGGCCTCTTTTCGAAATTTGGTCATTTGTTTTCCTAGTTCGGTAAGTGCCGCTTCTCTGATGAGAGAGTCCTTCAAGCGCAACGCATCATAAGCCTCCGTAAGGTCCGCATGGTGGTCTTCTCGGACTTTATCAACACCCGTTCGGACTCCCTCAATCCCCAACCGGGCCTCTTTTCGAAATTCGGTTATTTTTTCACCTAGTTCGTTTAGTTCTGTATGCGTTTCTTCACGACTTTGTGTATTCACAGCCAGGGCATATACTCTAAGTTTTGATAGTAGACTCCTGTGAATATCGTCCGTGGCCGCCGATATAGTTCTATTGATCAAGGCTTTTGTTTTTTGGGTAGTTAAAAAGTCGCTCTCTGTCGGGATGAATCCCCCTTCTGTCGGTTCCAAATTCTTTGAATTTATATTTGTCACCCAATCGGAAGAACTACCTGGTCCGTATATACTCATTTTCAATAATGTTGATAATACATATTACGAACATGCGTTTAATTCTAATTTTCTTAAAATTAGTTAATTTGAAATTTCTAGGACGACCGAAATCGGGTATTTATTCTTCAACTCTCGCCCTTTATCATCAAGAATAGAAACCGTAAATTCGTGGATGTGTCCCGATTCCAAAACGTTCATCTCGGGGTGTTGGAAGTCTAAGGTCAGGGTCTCGCCAAAGAAACAGTCAATGGCGGGCACGGTTTTCAGTAATGTGCTGGGAGTGCCGTCTACCGTGTTGTACGATGTGTTCACCCGATCCAAGTGCACCCCGAGAGTTTTCGTGACGGCAAAGTTTAACTGTTCCGCCGACGTGCTCGCCCGGAGGTGCGTTGTGTCAAATCCTAACAATGACATCAACCCATGTGTCATCCTTAAATCTTTATCAACGATCACTTTCGTGAGCCCTGTGTATTTCGAGATTGTGATAACGTGTCTATCACCAAGCTTCGACGCGATAAAATTTTGTAACTGTGTGGAATTCCAAAGGCCAGGAGGTACTAAGAAATCTACCCATGTGCTCTTGTCCGCTTCGTAATCCCTGTAACCGAAATACTCATGCCCTTCGATGTTTCGCCAGCCTACAGTGAAGGTGATTGATCTAAGGCCTACCCGGCGTTGTCCGTAGCAGTTGTCTATTAACTTTTGAAGTTCACAACTCTTTTGAACATTAGTGATAGTAGCAAACATAATAATATCTTTCAATGGATACCAAAGCATTTAGCTTTAATTCTAATGCAAAGTACGCGGTCGGAGGTAAATACACACAACACCCAACCGTAACTGTTAGACCGGAAAGTGGCTTTACCACCAATTTCCCTAACACGTTTGAGAAATATGTAGTTCCAAAGACTACTAGTCAAGATGTAATACTAAGATGGGATTTTTCCCATATGAACTTCTGGCAGAACCAACTAAAGTTCGCTGTATGGTGCGCAACGGCCGGATGTGGAGTTTCGCATCAAGACCATTTGACATCCAAGAATGTCATGCTCCGAAGTGTCTACAACTTTCACGTGTATTACACCATTAGGAGAATTCTCAAAGAACTAAGTATTCCACTACCTCAAGACGACGGCTGTGATCCCATTTCCAGCGCATACGACCGTACGGTGTTCGAAAGATTGTGTAACGAATTTGGGTTACCAAAAGACGCGGACTGGAGACAGAAAGTATACACCCCAACCAACAGTTTAGGGTTAGTTCACCTTAAAGGCTTAGTTAGTGGTGGGCATCTTGATAAAGTTCCCGCATATTTCTCAGGGTTGTGGAGTGCTCGCGGAGCTACCCCACCACCAGTTAGAAAAATGGCAACATGGACTAAATATAATTATAAATTGAATAAGATGACGTTCGGCGATGAAGTGCTTGGAAGGCTTGCGTGTAAAGACGGTTATTGTCATTGGCTACCTACTAAAGTGGCCCAGCTAAGGTGGACCTCCAGAAGGCGATCCAGAATTATCAAGACGTTTTGCAGACTGCCCGCACACCGGTAGACTACGCATTTGGAATAGGTCTTTATATGGCGCCTAGCAATATGATACTACGAGACGACCCGGTTGACGGTTACAATAATCAGATCGTAGTTGCAACCACCGATCAAAAAATCGGCCGCAACGGAAACGTGAACACGGGTATCATCAAGTTCCTCCCCCCCCCCCACCCCCCCCCCCCCCCCCAAGACACCCGGGTTCAACAGTGGAAATTCAAATAAATTTGAAAAAAAAAACAATTCGCGAATTGGATGCACCTCCCTCAACTCCGTTGAACCCAGTACCCCTAATTCGCAAATTGGATGCACCATCGAGTTCCCCCAATCCAATCATCAACAATGTTGAAATTGGAACAGGAGCGGAAACACCAATCGAGATTGGAAGCACAACACACGAGGAGGAGAAATTACGGCTCGTCGTTGCCCTCGTGGCGATCGGACTACTCGCGCTTTGGTTTTAGGAACTCGAGAGAGAGTAAAAGTAGGAGACCGGCGATTGCCACGATTAAAGCCCAAGTATTTGTAGCGAATCATCCGGCCGTTTTTGCTAATATAGATAGCAAGTAAGAAACGATACTTCCGATAAGTCCAGGTAGTGCGGCAGCCGCTTTTTCGGCTAATTTAGCCAGGAGACTGGCGAGGGCTTTTAGTTGTTTTTTTACCCACTCCTTGGCTCCACCGGATGGCGCGGGTGTTGGCATGGGTGGTGGTGCGGGTGGTGGTGCCGCGCCACCAGTGAAAGCTAGAACTATGGTCGATATAGTCATACCGATAGCAACGAGGATGCTTGCTATCGTGACACCCTGCTCTCCGAACAGAGTGCGAAGACGCTCACCGAGTGTCGTCTCCTCGTGCAGGACCCTCGAGATTGCTTCGCGGATCCGACTTATTTGGGTGCGGAGAGCCTCACGGCAAGCCGATGCAGCCTCCAAGCGAGCCGCTCTTTCATCCCGCAATGACCGCAGTCTTTCGGTGATCCGCTCGGTAGATTCTCTATCGCCACCGGCTTCCCCAAGTTTTCTTTCTTCTATCGCGATATGTTCATCCAGCGCCGTGAGTTTGGCGAGGTTATGGACCAATTCCCCCCCCCCCCCCCAGAGTTCGCGAAGAGGTAACGGTTTGTCATTCATCGTCCTGAGTATTCCGTCTATCTCGCTTTCGCTGAGCTCCATTGTGCGAATAGCGTCGGTGGCTACACGAGGGACTTCCCTGATATCGACAGTTTCTATCGCGGCGGCCGTCTTCGCCATCGTTTCGTCTGTAGAATGTAGGGTCTCTACAGCGCGGGTCGGCATAATTGTTTTACCCCTCTTCCAATCTGGGAATCCGAGTTCATTCCTTATGATTTGGCCACCGCCCGGGTTTCCGGCAATGGTGCTCAGCGCTAGGGGTTTACCGGTCATCGTGTTGACGATCGGGACATTTGATGCTTTTATTCGCAACCTACCACGCAGATCCAATTCGAACTTGGAGTAGTCGCGGCCGACAGATGGGACCACACCTTTTTCTGCCAAATTGTTGTAGAAGTCCTTTACAGCGGACTCGACTAATTCCTGACTTAGACTAATGGTGCTGGTAGCGCCACCTATTTCCCCAGATTGTGATTGGATTGGAGGTGGATTCCATATCGCGTCTATGAAAGGCGTTTCGTCTTGGCTGAGGGCATCATCGAGGTAATCGTCTCGGTCGCCCGTAGTGAGATCGTATTCGTCCATGTTAAAATCAGTCATCTTCATAATTTTCTTAAAATTAATTATGTATTAAAGACAAAACCATACGGGTTTAATATAGTTTCACTAAATTATGTCTTCGAGTCAATAAGGTCGCAAACTCAATCCATACCGCAGACTGCGTGAGCCCCTCGGGGCGAAAGGCGTGAGACAGAGTGTCGTTATTACGAACAACCCATCGACGATCGACCAGAACCAGCAGCTCTTGGTCCGCTTCCCAAACCTCGGAGCTAACGACGTCATTGTGCCGGGGACTGTTCGCCTCGCTTTCACTATTTCGCTGACATCGACGGACGCGGACCGAACCGTCGTTCAGAACCTGGGTCGCGCCATCGTCAAGAAGACCATGATAAAGATTTCTGGTAATGAGGTGACGTCGATCGACGACAGCGACGTCTACCATTGCTATCAGGACCTGTGGAAGACGGCACAAGAGCGCGAAAATGCGGTCTATCAGGGTATTGACACCAGCAAAAATAATAGCGTAACCAAACTTAGAATCGGGGCTGGTAACAAGGCAGATAACAACGCGAGTGACAACGCGAACGCGGCCGCTTACGGCAACCGCTTCTACATCCCGCTCGACTTTGAGTTGCTGGAGAGTCACATGCCCTACTATCAGAGTGCTTTGGCTGACCGCCTCGAATACGAACTAACGTTCAACGACTACGGCCGAGTTCTCATAGTCACCGACCAGTTATCGATGTATGCGATCGACAATATTTCGCTGGAGTACGACATGGTCACGATGCCCGAATTCGCGCGATTGATCAGAACCCAGAACGCCGGGCGCGTTGCCATACTTTACGACCGAGTTCTTCGCCATCGCAAGATGACGAAAGACAAAAGCGACACATTATGGAATATTAATGTCAACGTACCCGCCCGCTCGATGAAAGGTATACTGATGCTGTTCGAGGATGCTCGGTTCGTCTCCCTCGCGGAGTTCCTGAATACCAAATACGCGTTATGGCTAGACATGCGAGCCAGCGACGACGACCAAATACACGGCAGCGGACGCCAAGTTGAGAACGCTAGCGAGGGTGTGACGATCCAGATAACCAAAGAGGCGAATTGAAATGGGCCATTGAACGTGTACTTATATATAATTACATATAATTACAGACGCACAACTCAACATCGAAGATGGTCGATATGTCTCAGCACTCTACTAAATCTAACGATTTATTAATTAATTTTAAGAAAATTAGCAATCAATACCAATTCACGATTGGAGATGCTCACTCTGCCATAATATGTGGGCAGACAGGATGTGGAAAAACGGTTTTCATCCTCGACTTGCTCGAGGGGTTCTACCGCGATGCCTTTCGTCACATTGTGATCCTGTGTCCCACTGTGCGGCACAACGATACTTATCAGCGGCGCCCGTGGATATGGACCGACCCTGAGGTATACGTTATTGACCCAGGTGATAGGCTTCACGATTGGTTGCGTAGTTTATACCAACGATTCCAGGGTGAGCCCACCCTATACGTGATTAACGATTGCTCGGCCAAGGCGGCGATGACCAAAAATAAGGACATGCTCTCCGAGCTCGCATTTTCTGGCCGCCATGCGAGGCAAAGCGTATGGATCTCCACTCAAAAATACAACACCGTCCTCAAGGATCTGCGCGAGCAAACGAAATGGGTCGCCCTCTTTCACTGCAAGGACCGAGACTCATTCGATGACGGTCTTCGAGAGAATGACGTTATCCCAACGCGCGAGGAGCGCCTGGAGGTTCGACAGATGCTTTCGGAAACTAAGCACGCCAAGCTTCTGCTAAAGACTGATCAACCAACTGCTTATAAAGTTATCAATTAATTAATTTTATAATTAATTTTAAGAAAATTATAAAATTAATTAGCAATTACTTAACGCTCGTTAGTAACTGCTGAGTAAATGCTTAACAATGCTGAACAATGCTGAACAATGTTTAGCAATTGCTGAACAATGCTGAACAAATGCTTAACAAATGTTGAACAAATGCTGAACAATGGTTAACAATGTTAACAATTTGGTGCTCCGCTGCGAGCTTTGTTGCGAGCATAACGGTGATCATAAGTATCAGGTGGTGCGCTTGGCAATATGTTAAAGTGATGGGACTTGTTAGAATAGTTAAATTAATTTTAAGAAAATTAGCGATAATGAACTGCGAAGAAACTTCTCGATCAGCTAATGGAAGAAACCTCAACTCCGACTGCCAACACGGTATCTTTCCTGAAAGATAATGAAACATCAACTCCGACAGAGCAATCGGGATCAACTCCAATTTCGATTGGGTTGAGTGTAACGACTCCGAATGAAAATGAAAATGCGGCGCGACGATAGCGGCTTGCTGCGCTGGTTGCTGGGGGACAATCGGAGCATTATCTCGGTAGGCGTCTCTCAGTTTTTCAGGTGGATAAGATGTCAGATGCGGAGATCGATAAAATGTATGCGCGATACGAATCTAGGTTAGGTGCGGAGCTGACAAAAACTCTTGGATCGGCGGCTATTCATTTGTACGCAACCGCCGTTAGTATACTTCTCCCTATACCAAACACCGCGGGATTGATTGGCGATCTAGAGACTGACCCTTTTATAGGACACACTCTTAGAACAGCCTGCTGCTCAATTTATCACAAGTTTGGAATGTACTTAGCTCCGCTGACAACCGCGTTGACCACGGGTAAACACTGTCAATTTGGACATATATGCCCACGAACTATAAGCTCTAATATTAATATTATAAATGATGACACAAGACACACCTGCGAGAGTGACGGAACCACAATCCCCGATCCAATCGCAATTGGAGTTGAACCCGATTGCTCCAACTCCGATTGATCCTCCAACCCAATTGCGATTGGAGTTGGGGGTTGCACGACATAAAAACCCAAAATGGCAGGCAGCTGGGCGGGCGGCAGCCGCCGCCCGAAAAGTTAAACAAGATAAAATACTCTCCGAGCTTCGAGAGGCCAAACAGTCGTTGCAATCGGGGACGGAGACAGCAAAACAATACTGATTGGAAATCCAATCTCCCGTGGGTTGTTGGTGGTGGTCTGACAGTTGTGGGCACCCTGTGTGTGCTTTACCATTTCAACAACAGAACCCCAACTCCAACGGCGGTTCCTAAAAAAGTTACAAGACACCAATCGCGATTGGATGCGCCCCATTTAAACATTGATCGCGATCCCTTTTATATGCAATAATTATAATTATCAACAATGGCTGAACAAGATGGTAAAATGATAGTGAACGCACTTTATAACGGTGTGGTGATATCGGGTTTAAGTATCGGGTATGCTCAACTATTTAAGGCGGTCTCAGGAAGGTCCACTCCCAAATTGGAATTTGCTGTGAAAGACGCCTGGCTTGTGGCCGTAGATATAATGGTCTCAGTTGTGACTCGAGATTATCTAATTAAAGCCGGAATTCTACCTGCTAATATATTGAAATAAATGGCTTCGATCGGAATAATGATAGGTGGTACGTTTGTAAACGCATTGGCGTTCAGCGGTAGCAACATTATATTCTCGAAAATGAGAAGCTCGAACGTGTATGAGGAGCGCAAGCGTCACGATTTAGCTGTAAACAACTCAATAGCGCAAAGGAAGTATGGTCGAAAAAACGAACCGCCCATCTGGACTGGGTCAACGAAGAGCTTCGCCGCGAGAATCACGCCGCGCAAACTTTCCACAACGTAGAAGAAGCCAACCGCGAGTACGCGCTGGCATATCCACAGAAAAGTCTCGCGCCGCTGGATCGCGAGCCCCAACTTTCAGATTTCTATGTACCGTCAGAGGCCCAAAAAAACCGCGAGATCGCGTTCATCGTCTTGGGAATGGGTGTGGTGGGTTTCGTCGGCTACTATATTCAATCGAGATTTCAAATTAATTAATCATTTTTACAAAATTAATAATTATTTTAAAATTAATTTTTTTATAAATATATATATATAGAACGATGTTGGTTGACGAACTTTATTTTGCTATGATCGATGTGGGTTACACTGCCCTTAAGCACCGCATAGCTGGCGCAAATGGTATGATTCGTCTGGCCCGAGATTCTCTCGAGACGTGGCGCGAGGACGAAAAAGCGGCCACCCTTTTCGCAAAGCGTATGTTAGATTCCTCCCAATCGTGTTCAACTCCAATCGCGATTGGGTTGAGGGGTGAATTAGATTTTCCCAAGTTCCTTCAGAACTTAACCTCCAATCGTGATTGTACTTCCAACAAAAGTTTATTATTAACGACGCAGTTACCGGACGATCTGGCGAGGGCATGTTGGAGATTGTCCGATATATTAGAATACTTCGCATACGATGAACACGCGCAAACTTAATACCAAACTATCGGTTCGTCTAACGCGCAAGCTAGCGAACACATACTATAGCCCCCGCGGGTACTGGAAGGGACTCGCGACCATCAAGAACCTCGCGGCAGCGACCAAGGTTTCAGAAAACGCTGTCAAGGAATGGCTCAAGAAGAAGGCCATCTGGCAGATTTATTTACCCGCGCCTCACAATATTCCGCGCCCGAAATTCGACGTGCCGGTGCCGAACCAAGTTCACCAAGCGGATCTCGTGTTTCTCCCTCACGATCGCGTCGGTCGCAAGACGTACAAGTACGCACTGACAATCGTTGACGTAGCGAGTCGTTATAAGGGGGCTGAGCCGTTGGCCATTAAAGAGTCTAAGGAGGTGGCCGAGGCTCTTTCCCGAATATACAAGAGGAGTCCTTTCAAATGGCCGAATCTTCTCCAGGTCGAATCCGGCCGCGAGTTCACGGGCGCGGTCTCCCATCTATTGTATAAGCACAACGTTTCTGAAAGACGCGGCCGCGTCAACATCCACCGAGACCAGGGAATCGTGGAGCGGTTCAATCGAACCCTGGCTGAGAGACTGTTCGGACACCAATACGCCAAAGAACTTGTAGACCCTCATTCGCGATCGACCGAGTGGGTGGCCAGACTGCCCGCCGTGGTCTCAGCACTGAACGGAGAGGTGACCAGATTGATAGGTAAGAAGCCTGTAGATGCTATCAAGTTTAAAAGGGTGACGAGCAAGCCCTCTGCGACCCGTTGGTTTAGAGGAGCAACGGCTTCCATCAGATGTTGACGTCCGGTACCTCTATCAACCGGGAGAGCTCGAAGGTGGTCGCCGCCGTGCGACTGATCCCGTGTGGTCTCTGAATGTATATCATCTAGATCGATCTATTACCAAACCTGATGAGCCCGTGCTCTACTATTTGGATGATAGGCCATCTCGCGGGTTTCTTCGCGAAGAACTTCTTATGGTGCCTTCTGACATCCAGCTACCCCCGGATCGTCAGAGTCTTTAGATTGATTTATTAATAAATCATTAGAGAGGTTCTGTATGTATTCCGTCTGGTAACACGCGTCTTTTATCGTAGTATGCCGAGAGTCCTAATTTTTGTTGACAGTACGTTTTCATAACGCCGTCTTTCATTTTAAATCCTCTATTTTGTGCTACATCTATAATGTGTTTTCCATCTTCTGTAGTTTCACTTAGTACTCGTTTAAATCTATCCCAATTTAAATTGTTAGTTCTCTTGGACATTCCTTTCGCAGAGTTTGTATTAATTAATTCTTTAGAATTATCAAAATTAGTGGAATTAAATATTTCTACAAAATAACACTTACTAGATAACGCTATCGCCCTATCTCCGCTAAATTCCATTTTGAAAAGTCCGGGCTCTCTTTCGCTCCATTTATCCCAAGCCAACCATTTCTTTTTTTCTTTTTCAAACTCGTCTAGTAAGTTAGGTCTAATTAATTCCTCTGTCGTTTTTCCACTAACTCCTATATACATACTATCCGTATCCATCTGTATTAATTCAAAGTCTTCTCTTTTTACGTATTTGTCTAGAAATTCGTAGTATAATTCCGACATTCTCAATTTAGCTAGTTGATAAACCGCTATTCCACAATGGAATGGTCTCTTTACCGCACACCTGGGTTTTCTTGAAGATATTTCGTACGCATCTCCTATCTCTTCCAAATCGTCAAAGAATGCAGATCTTAATGCTTTGTCAACACAGGTTTCGTTTTGTGTATATGTCGTATTTAAATGTCTCTCCGTTGCCTCTATCATTTTTCCACAACACGAGTTTCCTAATTATTTCATTATGTCGGCTACTGGTTTCTTATTTGGTTCTACAGCGCCTGTTCGTCTTGCGGCTGTAACTTCGTTTGCGAACCATTCGAATGGTTTTCCACTAATATAATCTATAGCACGATGAACTCCAGTTATTTCTAGCCCGTTTTTTAAATACCATTTCAACAGTGGCGCGTACAGCAATACTTTAGTGTCGGTCATAGATCCCACCAATTTTTTTCCATCTCCTCTTGTTCGCCCAGTATCTTTTAAATATTTTAACATGTGTGCGGGAACTTCATAAACCTCTACTTCTCTGTTTATAAATATTGGGGACATTTCAGAAAACTTATTTTTTAAGTTGAGTGGAACTTCTATATCCACCTCCGCAAACCCAAACCAGTCTCCAGATAAAACTCTTTTACAAAACTTTTTAATAAATTTAGGGTTATATGTGGTATCTATATGGTGTATAGTTTCTCTCCCACATGGCATCTCTTTATTTAACGTAGATAAATATAACGCGTTTGCATCGTACCCCAAAACAGCCTTGCGCCCACTCTAATATTTGAAACACCAGCTTCTGCATATCGTGTAAATACTATTGATGGACGGCCAACTAGAGCGTCTTTCATCATTTCGTATGTTTCTTCTTTTGGTGCATATAGAGCATCCTCCGGTATAATCGTCTTTGAAGATTTTTGTTCTTTAATGGTACCTCTCAATAAATATTGTATAGCTACTCCAGGTAGTGTTACCGCATCTTTGAAAATATCCACACCTCTGTGTTTATAAAATTCACACATTTTTTCCACCGCTTCTAGGAACGGTGCTACATCTAAATCGTTATAATATTTCAACCAATCTCTGAAGGTTTCCATATTCTCTTCTTCGAAAATTCTACGACATTTACTTAATTCTAGTTCGTCTAGTAACATTTTTCCAGATAGTTTGGAATACCAATTCTCTATATCCGGTAGTCCTGGGTAATCCAGTTTGTCTGGAGAATCGAACCACTCGTAAGGAAAGATTTCTGTCCTTTGCATTCGTAGGCTTTTATCCAACTATCGTAACTTACACCAGGTCCTAGATAAAGTATTACATCAAGAAATCTAAACTCTGGAGTAAATATAAATATTGTTGCGTTTGCACGTTTTCCGACCATTATTTTCTTTGTTGTTGATGCCAGTTCGCCTACTAGGTATTTCTTTATTAAGTTTATATCGTACTTACTGCTGTTAAAACCTATAACCGGTACTTGCTCTATCCACTGTTCGATCTTGGCGATTTGGTTTTTACGTAAATGTTCTGTATTAAACCCATATCTTCACCACACTTCTTCTCTTATAGCTTTTCCCCTGACTTTCAAATCTTCTACGAATTTTCTATAAGTTTTGCGGGATCTTTATCACAAATATGAGTTACTGTTCCTGAGAAATTATCTCCTATACTAACGATTACCGGAACGTGCTCGGCTTCGTACTCTAGATTATTACCGAGAGTTTCAAATTCTGGGTTGAGATATGCCTCAAAATCGTATACTATCTGATATTGATAAAGAGTAGTGTCGCAACCGATCTTTATGTCTTTACCCGTTCTTTGAAATTCGCATTCCCACATGACTACTAGGTTGAATTCTTTGCTTCTTCTAATAAATGTATCTCTTCTCATAGTGGATGCGCGTTCTTTTTTTCTATGCTTTGCATGAATCTCACACACGTGCCAGTAACAGCCGTGATGTTGATATACGGTATTGGTTTCTGTACAGTATCCATCTACTGGAGCTCCTAAAATCCATCTTTCACCCCCGTGTCCACACTGTTCGTGGTGAATGTGAATTCCCTCCTGCTTTTCCACAGAGTACATCCAATCGATCGCCCCATAACTGGTAGAACCTTTTGGGTAGAACGCTTTCTCGAACGACGAACGCGGGCGCTCTAAATAATTACCATCACATATTACTTTTGTCTCACCTTTCATACATTTTGGTCCTTGTCTCTTCATATTACTCGCTTTCGTGAATTTCTGCTTGCAATTATCGCAGGCGTAAATTATAGATAGGTTTTTAAGGTTTTTTATCAGAAATGCGTGATTATTAAACAGTCCTATTGTCATTGGTTTATTACCTATTGCCTTATAGTGTGCTGGTGCCTTTTTCAACCACCATACATTACATTCGGTGGGTTGATATACTTCTATACCGATTTTAAAAAACTCTTCAACCTTTTTCAGATCTGAAAAAGGAATTGGTGAAACCACATTACTTCCGAAATATTGCTTACTAAGTTCTTACGCCTTTTCTGTACATCTGTTAGGTCTTTTATCTGTCATACGCATAGCTAGACACCTGAACAGACAAAGGTCGTCATTATACTTATCTAAAGAATACATACCATTTTTATTCTTCAGCCATTCTGGAAGTTCTCCTCCTGCTGCTTCTTTGGATTGTAGTCCCAAATCTATTCCCCTACTGCCCTGTATTAGCTTTACAAAAACCTCTACCCATCTTACAAACTTCCACTTTGTATTTGGTCTGTCTATTTTATTCGTGTTTGCTCCTTATCTGACAGCCATTTTTTAACGGTTTTCATTGATGATAGTGGTTCGCTACCGATATGTTTGTGAAATATTATAGTTACAGGTTTTCCTCCAATTTTATTGGAATTAGTTTCCTCCATATGTTCTAGCATTGTAAGAATATGAATATCTCAAATAAAAATTGGTTGTTATATAAGGAGCGAGTTTATCGGACATGCGTTCAGACCCGTTAATGTCAATGTTTTTACGAAAGGATAATGTAACTACCCGTCTTCCATTTTCTACCTTTTCCAATGTTTCATCGTGAGCCCCCAATATTTCTTCACCTTTTTCCACTATCACGCGAACTATAGATTTGTTCTTATTATTTGGTATTTGGTCACCTGTGCGTCTAATTTGAGACAAATTATTGATGCTTGAAGGTTTTATTACACTAACCCTTAACCCCGCAATACTTTATTTTTGAATTCTGTTACCAACTTCCTCCGCTTTGGATATATCATTAAATGCCCTCTTTTATAGGCGCGGGTAAACCGCTTCATAAACACCTCATTCTTTGTGGCGTTTATCAGCTTTGTCAACCCCCTAACTCTCAACCGTTTAATATAAGTAATCCCTAGAGATTCGGCTTCTCTTCTCAAACTTTCTATTTCTGCTCAAGTTTCTGGCGTTATTATATTTTCTGTATATACTTTTGTATATATACTTTTGTATAGCCTATGACATTTATCTGTTCAATTGGACGTGAAACATTTACATCATGTTTTTTTCACGTCCAATTGAACAAATAAATTTCATAGGTTATATACATATATAATGGAGTGTGTGACTTGTTGTAAGACGTTTACGTGTAAAGACTATCTACGAAGGCATCTAGCGAGACGTAGAAAGTTTCCTTGTGTCCCCCCACAATTTCAATGCCCCAGATGCCCTTGTAAATTCGTTAGTGCCCAAACTCTTTGTAGACATAAGCAACTACGCTGTCAGGTGGCTAAATGTGAACGTGGTAGACTAGAGCTGGTAGAATTAGTTGCTGATCTGCGAAATAAATTAGCTATATCGGAGGAGAAAAATGGGGTGTTGGAATATAAACTATTGTACTTGCATTAATGATTTCGACTTTTGAAAAAAGTCAATTACCAATATAATTGGGACTACAATACCACCACCAACTTTTGGTATCATTTTGACTCCCTCTTTTCAAAATTATTTTCTCCAAAAATTCATAAATTTGCTGTAGGGAGACAATTTCATCGTTAACCAATTTTTGGGTTTTTCGGCGGTGGTGGGGGTAGTATAAAGGGGTGGAAATGATACCACGGTAAGTGGTATAATTTTGACTCCCTTTATACTACTAATGGGTTAAATGAATAGTATTACATTTGACATAAAAATGTGTTAAACGTTTTTATGTCCCCTATGCGATAGCAAGGGTGGCATATTGCTTTGCTCCTGAAGTTTCCGTCCGTCCGTCCGTCCGTCCGTCCGTACGTCCATTCGTGTACATTTGCGTCGAAAAGTTTGTCCCAGTTTCTCCATCATGTCATATCTTCATTATTACTTGAAGGATTGCTTGAATATATGAACAGTTCATTCTCCTGAACATGTGTGACACACTCACACCAACAATGACAGAACTATACTATTCAAAATAATATCGTCTTGTAATAATTTTGTCATCACCATTAATTCGAAGTGTGCGATTTTTTGTCGCGCTGGCTTGCCGACAGCGCCATATAGTCGGCACGTTGGCGGCCGTACGTCCGTACGCCTCAGCGGGCGCGACATGCGGCCATCTCGTTCCTATTTTGTTCCACTCATTGCTCACATCAGGGTGTATTGTGGGGGCTATATTTTATTATTTCAACATTTAGATATGTCACTAATATACACACATAGCGTTTGATTGTTATTACATGGTACACTTATTGACAGTATTTCATAATATTTGTAAGACGGAAATAAAAAATGTTGAGGGCAGGGCGGATAACCGTGTTTTGTTCTTAAAATATTATCAAAAATCAATATTGATTCGTCCAATGCATTTTCTAGTGAACACTATTATTATACTTTACATGAAGTTACTGCACATATTGATTAACATAATTAAAATTAATGACACTAAAAACGGTATGTAAATATTAGTTGATATTCTGTAACCAGATGGCCCGCGGCCCGCATGTCGAGGCCGCCGAGGCATTTGATGGTATTTTTAAAAACATTAACGCAGATTTCGGACGGACGGACGCACGCACGCACGCACGCACGCACGCACGCCCGGACGGACGGACGGACGGACGGACGCACGCACGCACGGACACCCGGATGTCATTGTGATCACTATGTCTCGCTTTCCGCAAGCGGTATGTACCCTCTTAATTTCCGTAAACATGTATTTTACTTAAGTGTAAGGAATCCATCTTTAAGAAGAAAACAAACACAAATACATAAGTATGAAACAATTTGTTTGTCATTTAACATGATAGCTCAACTAACAATGACTCAACTATAACACCATTCAAACAATGAAAGCATTTACCATCACAACACTATGGTGGCTCGTTAGGGACATTGTGTTTCTTCGTTCCTTAGCAGTTCCTTAAACTTAGCTACAACGTCTCGCCTCGTCTCTGTTGACACATTGTGGCTACGATCAAGCTTCTTAATCTTCGCGCCAACACGAGACGAGACGGTGTAGGGTCGATTATGCTTCTTAATATTCGTTACATCGCTGCGAAGGGACGAATACTAATAAGTTAATCTTGGCTACAACGTTTAGTCTCGTCTTTTCGACACATTATCGCGAAGCTTACGACTAGTAATCTTCGCCACAACGTGTCGACAAGACGGGACGAAACGAGACGTTGCAGAGACGAATACGGTTATCGATAGAGATGGAACAACGATTTTAGATACGTTAATTATATTAATTATATATGTATTTGTTAGATATTTAGTCTCTTCGCCTTCGTGAGATTGGAGGCGACGGGATGAAGGAACGAGTTCCTTAGCGGCGATGTAACGGAGTTTAGTGGCGAAGGAACGGAGTAACAAATGTCACTAACGAGGCACCCCATACAATCACTAATAAACTTTCGACCGGCGGTCATCTTAAATTATGTAACCATCCGATGTCAACCAAAAATGTTCCAGAGTGATCGTCTTCTCGATACGTTTGAGTTGATATA
Source organism: Conchocele bisecta (assembly GCA_029237695.1). NCBI lineage: Eukaryota > Metazoa > Mollusca > Bivalvia > Lucinida > Thyasiridae > Conchocele > Conchocele bisecta. Next base: position 30,968,783 of record CM055276.1, on the reverse strand, counting down.
TGACATGACCATAAGCGGTAAAATATGAAATTTGACCCCTACTTGACCCCTCCGGCCCGCCCTTTCTTGACCCAGGGGCCACCATTTGAACAAATCTGAAACAGCGTTAACTATCGATCATTCCTACCACTGTCATCGAAATCCGTCTGGCGGTTCGTGAGAAGAAGTTTTTTTAAGAATTTGACATACTTTTTGACGGCGGCCATTTTGGATTATGCGATGATCTCCATTTTAACAAATATGAAAAGTCTTCACCAACGGACCATACCTGTGAAGTTTTTCCAATATCAGCCCGGCGGTTCATGAAAATCTCTAATAAATTAATGACCTTTTGGCGGTCATCTTGGATTATGTAATGATCAGATTTCGACAATAAATGCTCCAAAGTGATCGTCTTGTCGATACATTCGATTTGATAATGATATGACCATATTCGGTCAAGTTTGAAATTTGCGATTGTGTGACATATACGTTTAAACCAAAAACAGAAAAATTTGTGTGTGAGATTTTCGGTTTGTGATGTATTCGGTAGAATACGGCCAGTATTCACCGATATGTGTGACGTATTCGCACGAATATATCACACGTGTGATATATTCGTTTGTGTGACATATAGGGTTCAACATACGTATACTATTGATAGGCGTTTGACTGACTAGGAGTACATGTTCCATGCACATCTTCTTGAAGAACGGTATATATAGAGACTACCAGGCTAGTGTCCTTTGATATCAAGTTTATCAGGCAAGGCTATGAAACGCGTAGGAATTCCGAGGCTTGCCGAGGAATTCCTACCGTTTCCGAGCCGAGCCTGATAAACTTGATATCAAAATACACTAGTCTGGTATTCTATTTATCAGGTAACGTTTTATGCTCAAAAAATGACCGCAGATGACGTCGTTATCTATGGACAGAACGAGGACTTGTTTACGTTGCGTCATTACACTGACGTCATTCGGTAACGTCACGTGACGTCATCCGACCAATGGAACGTCAGTTTTCACTTCGTTGTAACCCGGATGTTTATATCAGGGCAATGCCTGATGCAACACTTTGTTATCAGTCAGTACGTATTCGGTCAATGCAGGGCAGGTTACCTGATAAAATATATCTCACACCAGTGAGTTAGTACACGTATATGTAGGGTAATTTACAAGGTATTTTGACAGTATAAAAGGGGTCAGAATATTCGGAACGGTGAATATGTAGATAATTGCGATTTCTGTCGTGTGTGATGTTTGAGCATTAGTAGTTGTACAAAATTATGTAAGCTACCAAAAACCAACGAAATTCACCCAAATCTACTCACAATTTAACAAAATGCCCATATGACACCAACATACTGACCATCTGACGTGGTACCATTGACCCGTACCACCAATAAGACATAATTACAAACATTACTTAAGGAATAAAACCATGGGCTGTTTCGCTTACTGGGGGTGTACAATACATTTGGTATGTTTAAAGTGCGAGAGTCCGAAGGAGTTATATAGAATCTAACATTTACTGATTTAATAAGAAACGAGGCTATGCCTTACAATGTACTTACAATGAATGACATACGGTTTTGCTAGCCATTCGGTACAATGAACTCGTCCGTATCCATGACGACCATGATGTGATGCTTACACCCGATATACAGTAGCGCTTTTCTGCTTCTTACCTATTTGTATATACTAATATCGTATACATATCGTAATCGTATAGTATTGGTATATTTAATGAGCATATAGTATGATCATATAATATTTGTATGTTTGTACCGTATCATCGTATAGTACAAACGTACTATACGAATATTATACAAACATACGATATCCGTTCGTATATACGATATATCCGTACGGATATGGTATGAATATACCATAATCTGGTATGTTTGTACGATACAAACGTACCATAATTATACACATGTATAAAAGTCGTATAAACGTACGATTTGAATGGTATGTCTATACGATATTGGTTGGTATGTACGGTACAAACATACCGTACCTTTATATTATATGCATATCGTATAGGAAACATATCGTATTGGTATAGTATACGTATAGTATTAACTATACTGTAGATGTACTTACAACTAATGACGGACGGTTGTGCGAGCTATTCGGTACAATGGACTCGTCCGGATCCATGACGACCATATTGTGATGCTTAAACTCGACATACTTTCAACGAATGACAGAATGTTGTGCGTGTTATTTGGCACTATGAACTCGTCCGTACCCATGACGACCAAGACGTGATGCGTCTACCCGTCATACGTACAAATAATGACAGACGGTTGTGCGAGCTATTCGGTATAATGAACTCATCCATATCCATGACGATCATGTTGTGTTGCTTAAATCCGCCATACTGACAACGAATTACAGGCGGTTGTGAGAGCTATTCGGTACAATGAACACGTCCGTATCCAAGACGACCATGTTGTGATTCTTAAACCCGCCATACGTGTACTTACAACGAATGGCAGACGGTTGTGCGGGCTATTCGGTACAATTAACTCGTCCGTATCCATCATGACCATGATGTGATTCTTAAACCCGCCAAAATGTACTTACAACTAATGACGGACGGTTGAGCGAGCTATTCGGTACAATGGACTCGTCCGTATCCATGACGACCACGTCGTGATGCTAAAACCCGACATACTTTCAACGAATGACAGAATGTTGTACGTGTTATTTGGCACTATGAAATCGTCCGTACCAATGACGACCAAGTCGTGATGCTTAAACCCGTCATATGTACAAAGAATGACAGTAGGTTGTGTGAGTTATTCGGTACAATGAACACATCGCTATCCAAGACGACCATGGCGTATGTTGAAATCCGCCATATATATACTTACAACGAATTGCAGGCGGTTGAGCGAGCCATTCGGTACAATGAACTCGTCCGTATCCATGACGACCATGATGTGAGGCTTAAACCCGCCAAACATGTACAACGAATGACAGAATGTTGTGTGAGCTATTCGTAACGTATCCATGACGACCATGTTGCGATACATAAAGTCGTCATACTTACAATGAATGACAGCAGGTTGTGGGTGTTATTCGGCACAATGAACTCGTCCGTATCCATGATGACCATGTACCGGTAACCACGGAGACGATCCTGACAATCGAAGACTGTAAGCTGATTGTCGTTGAAAGCCTGCCCATTCTTGGTAGCGAGATTTCTTAAAGCTCCACCTTTGTAACAACACGTGACTGTGACTGAAGAAATGGTGCTTATAGGCTTTGTGAGCAGTGTAGCTCTTGTAGCCGATTTCATCAAAATTGCAAAGTGTACTTATGTAGCAAAGTATACTTTGAGAGAGAAATCAATTATTTTTCCCGAAATGCATTATTTCATATAGAACTAACGACTGCATATACTTGATGATTAAAAGTATGCAGAATTTTTATACTGAATATATTATATTATCACAGCCAAAATGGCTGTGATTATGTAATAAATTCAGTATAATAAAAATTAATACATTTATCCTTAAAATGAAAATTTCTCCCTCAAAGTATACTTTGCTAGGTAAGTATACTTTGCAATGTTGGTGAAATAGGCTACTGGTCAAATAGCACACTACTGTAGCCTGATAACAATATATATTCCTTGTTAGAAGCATAGCGGGTGTTTCATTGACGGAATGGTGAACGGTGCAGATCCTGATTAGACTTTGCGGATGCACAGGCTGATCTGGATCTATACTGGTCGCTAAACACATAATCCACATTTGTCCAGTCACAGTCACAAATGAGACACGCCATGTGATTTTCAATATTTTTCATAAATAAAGTGAAATGTTGACAAAAAAATATAACCACACATTTACATATTTAATGGAATTACACAGATGTCCGAAGGTAGATAACATGGCGTGCCTCAAGTTTAATTTATTACACTCTTGTGAGTTATTTGCACGGGTTTCGTTGTGAAAGAAAACCCGTAATTCACTCATTACAAATACAAGGTGCATGATCACGTGGTTACAACAACAACAACGTCGCCCACTCCAAATTAAGTATTATTTGATATTTTCCTTATTAGTATGAAACGGATTTTGATGAAATATGGCGCAGCTAACGCGTCTTCATGAGCTGCATTTGGTGGTCTATGGAGTTTGGCACAGACTTTTGTCGTTTTTGCGAAGAATCGATTTCCGTGTCGGAGACACGGAAATCGATTCTTCGCAAAAACGACAGAAGTTTGGGCGAAAATACAGAGACCACCAAATGCAGCTTAACAAGACACGTTTGATGCGCCATATTTCATCAAAATACGTTACGTAATAAGGACACTATAAAAAAATACGTACTTTGAATCGATACTTGTTGTTGTTAGTACCACGTGATCATACACCTTGAACTAATACAGTTATTTGAAAACTTGTAGAGAGTCACGACTAATCTACAATTCTAATGTGATTAAACACATTCCAAACATGCACTCAAATATCTCGTTCAGAGAAACAGCTGTGTAATTTGGATTTACATTTTTTTACATGAGGTCACATTTGACGTCACACAACGTGACGTCAGAAAGCGGGAAACACGTCGTTGTTTAACTGTTGGCGCGCACAGCACAATTATACTTAAAAGAAAATAGTCTAAATATGCATATATATCTACGGAAGCCCATTAGGGCCACTTCATTTTTTTTTCTCCATTTATTCAAGATCTTTTCTTGAATTTTCAAGTTCTTTTCTTGAAATTTCAAGATACATTCTCGAATTTTCGAGATTTTTTCTTAAATTTTCAAGTTCTTTTCTTGAATTTTCGAGATTCTTGAATTTTCAAGAATTCTGCATGCACTCTGTATGCGAGAAAATATCTCGAAAATTCAAGAAAGTATCTAACCTCTCTACAACAGCCACCCATGGGAAGATCCAAAACTGGCTGCTGTAGAGAGGTGGCTGTTGTAGGGAGGTAACTGCTGAATTAAATATTGTCGTCTGTTGTCTATTTATTTTCTTCGATAATTATTATCAAATACATGCTTTGACAGCATTTTAGACGGAAATGATTCTAAAGTGCTGTCAAAACATGTTTTTATTGACAACGAAGGCAAAGGCAGCAGCAGACGACAATGTTCATGCTCAGCAGTCTAAGGGTTAAATATAGAGGAAATTATCCATTTGGGATATAAAATAGCGGCTGTTACAGAGAGGGTGTTGGTGTAGAGAGGTGGCCTTTCGGGGAGGTTCGACTGTAACACAGATTTCACGAAATGCATTATTTCATATAGAACTAACGACTGCATATACACGTATTTGATGATTAAAAGTATGCAGACTTATTATACTGAATTTATTACATTATCACAGCCAAAATGGCTGTGATAATGTAATACATTCAGTATAATAAAAAATAATAAATTTATCCCTAAATTGAAAATTTCTCCGTCAAAGCATATTTTGCTAGATAAGTATACTTTGCCATGTTGGTGAAATAGGCTACTGGTGCGAGGTCCTCACCACATCAGTCACTTTGCTCCACTCCCTAAAAGTAACAGGATTAGTACAACTGGGCTTCAACTGTGAGTTTGCATGTATGGACCCTGGCGTTGTCATGCTGCAGAAGGACGCATTTGGTGTATTTGCCACACCTTTTCTGAATATAGAGAATAGTAGGTTAGTGCCGTGAATGGGAAAAAATATCCGGCAAGGCTCAATAATTTCTTTATTTCTCATCAGATACAAATATCTAATGACAGCTCTGTACTCAATTCTACGGAAGCCCATTAGGGCCACTTCACTTTTTTTTAATTTCCATTTATTCAAGATCTTTTCTTAAATTTAAAAGATCTTTTCTTGAATTTTCAAGATACTTTCTTGAATTTTCGAGATCTTTTCTTGAATTTTCAAGTTCTTTTCTCGAATTTTCAAGATCTTTTCTTGAATTTTCAAGATAGTTTCTAATAAAGGATGTTTCAAGATATTTTCTTCCAACTTTTCTTGAATTTTCGAGATCTTTCCTTGAATTTTCAAGAATTTTCGAGATCTTTTCTTGAATTTTCAAGATGTTTTCCTGGGCTTCCGTACAATTCGACTTGAACATTCTGCACAGTTCCCATTTGTCATGTTTGACATTCAATACCTCATATATGACTGATCCAAATTTGACAAGCACATGTCTACTGACTCATATATAGGCAATGTACAAACCATGAATCCCGTGCAAATTTTTCTCATCATTACAGTGGGGTCAGCGTGTAAGTGCACACACGAACGAACACGACAGGTTGGAACCAACCTGTCGTGTTCGTTCGTGTGTGCACTTACACGCTGACCCCACTGTAGTTGTCGAGGTCGGTTATATATTGACTGACCCTCGTACCTTTAATGTAACCTACGGTAGTTTCTGGCCAAATGCACAATAATTGGTTTATACTGGGGTTTAGTGAATTATTGTGCATTTGGCACTAGGGTTTGGGCAGTCTAAACTGGGGTTTGAGCTCAAACTGTGGGTTTAGCTATGAGAAACCCTTGTTTAAGAGTCTAAACGGTGGTTTGAGCCGCCAAGTGCACAATAATTGCCCAAACCAGGGTTTGAGAAAACTACCGTTTGGGATCTCAAATGGCAGCTTAAGCCCAAACTAGGGATTGAGGAGCATAAACTAGGGCTTAAGCTCCAAACCATGGTTTAATGACAGTACACGACGGTATTGTTACTGACAGTACAATATGCTATAGTTACTGACAGTACACGACGTTATAGTGCCATACCTACCTATTAGTGGTAAATCGTAATCAATGGTCTGTGCCAGTCCTATGGATGTGTAGTAGTCGAAAACCCGCCTGGTATCAGAAGATATGTCATAGGTATATGCCAGAATCTTCGCCACTCCCAGATATCGCTGTACCTCAAACCATTCCATCAGCTCCTCCGCATTTAAGGTGCCGTACGCTACCTTTAAACAGAAACATCTATTGACCCACTCGGAATTATACGGAGCCCCGCAGGGGACGTATACTTCATTTTTTTATTAATTCGTTCCCACGAAATTACAATTCGTTCGCTCCATTTAACAATTCGTTCCTACGAATTAACAATGCATTCCCACGAATTAACAATTCGCTCCCTCAATTTAACAATTCGTTCCCACGAATTAACAAATCGTTCCCTCAACTTGAAAATTTGTTCCCACGAAATAACAATTCGTTCCCACGGGAACGAATTGTTAATTCGTGGCAGCGAATTGTTCCCACGGGAACAAATCGTTAATTCGTGGGAGCGAATTCTTAATTGAGGGAACGAATTGTGATATCGTGGGAACGAATTGCTCATTCGAGGGAACGAATTGTTAAATTGAGAAAACGAATTATTATATCGTGGGAACGAATTGTTAATTCGTGGGAACGAATTAGTAAAATAAAATGTAAAACTACATAACAGTATACACTAAAATGACTGCCAGCAAACTGGGCATAAAATAGCTAGCTTATTTTACTGAATACATTTCGTAGGAACGAATTAATAAAAAAAATCCATGTCCCCTGCAATGCTCCGTAGAGTTGACCCTGTCACCTTTAAATTTGTGACACCAATTGTTCCATTTTCGGACTATTACGTACATGAATCAAATACATTGTAGTCGGGATTTTTATAATATTGGAAAACTAAAGTCAAAAACTGCAGGTCCACAGGTTGAAGTAACGGACCGAGGTCTATAAATACATTAAATATGCCTAAAAGCATCAATAAACGAAAAAAAAATAAGCTAAACAAATGTTTTTTACTCCCTCCATATATACTTTTGTTAGCTATTTTTGTTTCGTTTATTGATGTTTTTAGGCATATTTAATGTATTTATATATGTTTTTAGGCATATTTAATGTATTTATAGACCTCGGTCCGTTACTTCAACCTTTGTGCAGGTCCTGAGGAGACTGCTTGTTTCTATGGTAGGGGATATCCGCCACTACATTGCATGCTGCTTCATGACAATGCAGTCGACCATTGTTACATGTCATCCTGCACTGCGGCTACTCGTTACTGCTTAATGACAACTCCATCGTGCATTATTACATTTCACATTGCATACCTCGATTGGCTATTTGACATTGTTACATGTCATCCTGCATCTTGGCTATACAATACTGCTTAATGACAACTCCATCTTGCATTATTACATTGCATATTGCGTACCTCGATTGGCTATTTCACATTGTTACATGCCATATTCTGCCATGTGTCATTCTGCTTACTGCTTGCTGGGATGCGTATATGACTAAATGAATTCCGCCGAATGACGCATGCAAGCACGCAGAATGGCCCATGTCAGAATATGAAATGGCCGAATGAGGGATGCCAGCATTGCAGTAAGCAGTAGGCCGAATGAAACTTGGCAAAATGTGCAACGCCCTCTGTTGTCATAATGGGAACGCTTCCATTATGACGCCAGGTGGAGCTCCAAAATAAGTACAGTACATGTTGTTTTCTTGTGGTGTTTTGTCACTGTGCCACCGCGGACATAATGTATTTAAAGTGGTAGATCACCGCGGGCATAGCCTACCTGTCCCCCGCGATCACTGTTTCAGGCAGTGGGATCGCGGTGACAGCATCATCGGTCACTGTGATGCACTGCCCGAACGCTTCACGGTGATTCGCCGTGGTCGTTCACGGGGGATCACCGCGATTGCGTATCTACCTGTATAAATGCATGTACGCGTAGGTACAGTACTTTAGCAAAATAAAACATTTGTGTTTGTATGAGAAACGATGAATTAAGTGAGCACGTGCGTGTGTACGTGTGCATTCGCGCTTTGATGTAGCTAGGGTCGAACATAATGCTATATCACTATTATATATGTACACGAGTTATGGTGTTAACTGCTTAGACACAATGACATCAATGTTTATCAAATTGTATATATATTTTCTTAACTTGGTTGATTGATTGAATTGCGAATAAAGGTGATTTAATCCATTCTGGCCGCAAAGTAAATAATCCCGTCTTTATCATTTAGCGGCTTACCTGTGACTATTTGGGGAGATTGAACACCATCGGTCTAATTATTTATTTTGTAACACGAACTATAATTAGCAGGTACTCTTCATTAGTAACTGTACATGTAAATACGGACATAAGTATCCGTTGTCAACAGATGAGTAAATGGAAAGTGTGATTATTACCTTAATAGAAGTAATTCGAAATCGTTTCGGTCCCCGTTATTCGTTAATTTAATGACTGGCCTCCGTTTCGCCCTTCGACCAACTCGTCCCCGTCAGCCACTCAAAAATAATACGATGGCCGACACAGGTTACGACAGGCCCGTATGCAGGGGGTGGGGAGGGGGGTGCGACAATGACCGCACAGTGATCACAGTGACCGAGGTTGCTGTCACCGCGATCTCACTGCCTGAAACAGTGATCGCTGGGGACAGGTAGGCTATGCCCGCGGTGATCGACCACTTTAAATACATTATGTCCGCAGTGGCACAGTGACAAAAGACCACAAGAAAAAACATGTACTGTACTTATGTTGGAGCGCCACCTGGCGTCATAATTTTGCCAAGTTTCGTTCGGCCTACTGTTTACTGCGATGCTGGCATCCCTCATTCGGCCATTTCATATTCGAACATGGGCCATTCTGCGTGCTTGCATGCGTCATTCGGCGGAATCCATATAGTCATATACGCATCCCAGCAAGCAGTAAGCAGAATGACACATGGCAGAATATGGCATGTAACAATGTGAAATAGCCAATCGAGGTACGCAATATGCAATGTAATAATGCAAGATGGAGTTGTCATTTAGCAGTATTGTATAGCCAAGATGCAGGATGACATGTAACAATGTCAAATAGCCAGTCGAGGTATGCAATGTGAAATGTAATGCAGGATGGAGTTGTCATTAAGCAGTAAAGAGTAGCCGCAGTGCATGATGACATGTAACAATGGTCGACTGCATTGTCATGAAGCAGCATGCAATGTAGTGGCGGATATCCCCTTCCATTTGTTTCAAGCCGGCTCATCTGGATCTATGGTGTTTGTCACTGTCATGTATATATCGCAGGTTGAAGTAACGGACCAAGGTCTATAAATATATGTCCGAGAGTGATATTTAGGTGAATATCATATATGTCCTCAAACATGTGACCCTCTATTGGGCATTTTCATCTCGATTGGTTAAGAAGTTATTAACAAATTTATTTCGAGAAATAACAAATTTTCTAAAAAAACATATTGCCGATTTTGAATGTAGTGGATATTTTTTTCCAAAACAAAAGTGTGCATTATGGAGTGTTGGTATCAAATTAAAGGTATTGAAAAAATGCAAAACAATGGAAGTTCTTTCATCAAGATATATTGATTGGTTTAGGAGGCCATACCCACTCTACTAATTAATTTTCTATAGCATAGGCTAATAGGTCTACCTTAATAACACCTACATGCAAATCGGTCTTACCTGCTTGTATATATACTTGACCGACTTGCTGTATTAAAACGATATCGGTTCATAATGTATTGTTCATCTTTCAAATGATCTTCTGAGTAATATTTACAAACTCAGGCCCGTAGCCAGGGGGGGAGGTCGGAGCGGTCGGAAACGACCCCCCCCCCCCCCCCCCCGCCCAGCCTCGAGGTTCACTTTTTTAGCCTTGAGGTCCACTTTTTTATACCCTCATAGATACTTCAGACCCCTTGAGCCTTCGAAACGACCCCCCTTCAAACAGGTAGATACTTCAGACCCCTTGAGCCTTCGAAACGACCCCCCCCCCCACTTCAAACAGGTCTGGCTACGGGCCTGAAACTGATGTTTTGGCGGGAAATAACACGTACCATTACGCGAAATAAAGTTCAAGAGCGTAGCTAGACTAGCGGGAATGAGGGTAACTAAGCCAATTTTGACATATTTTTACTGTCATGTGTGGAACAAGATTTCACGCGCAGTCGGGACCATAGACATAGAATGACACACGTCGTGGTTTTATAGGTATGTAGACACAGGCCCGTACGCAGAGAGGGTGAGACGGGTGCGTACGCAAACCCCCACTCCCCTGCCGCCCCCTCCCCATCTTAACCCTTTCAACACCACAGGCCTGTATAGTGGTAATGGCAAAAAGTGTAGATCCAGATGAGCCGGCTCGTGACGAGCCGTCTCATCAGGATCTGCACTTTTTGCAAGTAATGTTCATAATTTTGAGAACAAAAACGCCCCATGTTCATAAATGGACTGGTCTGAAAAAGTTATGTTGTGATGATTGGATTGGGTTGCAAAATTAACATACAAACATATCAAAATACATTACAGTTACTTAGGGGTGAAAGGGTTAATCTGCCGAGGTCTCCGTGGATGTGCAAACAAAAATGCTTAGCCCTTCGCGCCGTCGATAACGCACCCCCTTAAATTAATTCATGCGTACGGGCCTGAGTTACAGTAGGGTTGGTAGGATAAGCAAGCAGACAGACAGACAGACACAGACCGACCACAATACATTAGTACGGTTCAGGCTAATGTACATGTATTGTGGTCGGTTTCCAAATTCGTATTGTGTCGTGTGTGCCGAGGCTGAACACAGCTCAACTCGGCATCGACCAGTCATTATTTTTTCATTTCGATTAAAAAAGAATAGAATACATGTACTCATATTTATTTTTAAACACGACGGAAATTATAGTCATTATTGGTAGGTGGTAAACTAACCCGAATGTTTTGCACAAGCAGAAAATTCGGGTTAGCGGTAAACATTAAGGCGGAACAGAATCTACACTGGTCACACATACAGACTGTGGATCGTATATGTAAAAGTTAGATCACGGTTCGTCCGCATGTACGAGCAGATAATCCGTGAGCTTTAGCGAGCGGATTATCGCTCGTAATTGCGGACAAACGTGATCTAACTTATTTATCACATCTTCATGCACATACCTTGCACACAAGCTGTGTTAATACAGAAACAACACCGGGAAATGTGTTAAAGATGTGATAATAGTGGATTACTGCGATTTGCGAATGAGCAGGTTGTCCTGACATGTAGAATAGGCGTTAATCTCAAGCAATAGCACACGCTAGACAGTGCATCTCCGTGAATTATCACACGGGGGGAAGTGGGCCAGACATATGGAACGCCAGAACTGTCTTTTCTGAACTAATATTGTTATCTTATGTGGATTCATCTTTATTTTATGTGGATTCATCTTCATCTTATGTGGATTTATCTTTATATTATGTGGATTCATAGTTATCTTATGTGTATTCATCTTTTTCTGATGTGGATTCGTCTTTGTCTTATGTGGATTCATCTTTATCGTATGAGGTTTCATATTTAACTTATGTGGTTGCATCTTTATCTTATGTGGATTCGTCTTTATCTTATGTGGATTCATCTTTATCTTATGTAAATTCGTCTTTATCTTATGTCGATTCATCTTTATCTTATGTAAATTCATCTTTATCTTATGTCGATTCATCTTTAAATTGTGTGGATTCGTATTTATCTTATGTGGATTCATCTTTATCTTATGTGGTTTCGTCTTTATATTATGTGGATGTGTCTTTATCTTATGTATATATGAGCCGAGCCGGGTGAAAACCGTGCTTAATGACAACATTTTCAGTTTTTACTTGTTCGTGTATTCTGAATTGTACATCTTTTAAAAGCCATATGCCGCCAAAATTATCAATGTATCCCAATTATTTTTCATTTTATAAGTATATTTATGACGCGTGGTAAACACTTATATGACGTTTTAGATCAATGACGTTGAAATTACGATGTTTTTATCAACAAGGGGTGTTGATAAAATACCTATAGATTTGTCATCTTTTATCACATGTCAACCAAATTTGGATATCTCGCAGCCTTCTCAAGTGTCTCCAATAGGCCAAGACAAAGTATGAAGATAATGTTTATTGCAGTTGCTAATGAAACGTCATGTTTTGGATTGCGGCCTATTAAGTAACTTAATTTCGTATGAATACTTTTCAAATAAGGCAGAGTGTTGGCGTTTCCCTGTTGTTTGCTACTGTCTGAAATAATTTTAGGGAATAATAGCGACATTATTTAACATTTCGTAGGCGACGACATATTTTAAAGTTGGCTGTAGGCCGCTTATAACATTAACTTTTTGACAAAACACGACGTCGGGCAGATTTGGTAGCGTGATACCTTATAATTGTCGCCGTGCGTCTTTCTTGAGGATCGCATTACCATCGCCTGATTCAGACATACATTATTATGCGGTCAAGTGATAAGCTGATGATTTGATACTACAAATCGTGCGAAAAGCAAGTTTATGACCATCAAAGTTCCAATTAATTTCAAGACTTTTCGAAAACTCCACCGACTTCACTGTGTGTTTTGTGCATTATGTATTGCTTATACATAATCAATCAAGAAGCTGTATTGATATCACTGATTCTGAATCTATTAGAGAGATGTTGATGCATTTATTGTGCAAAATTCAATACAAACCGCGGATATATATGTTATTATATAGCTGCGTCTCTACCTGCGTTTATGATAAAATGAGTGGCATTAAATGGCATATCATTCACTAAGTACTGGATAGAATTATTCAAAAGTGTCTCAATTTACCAAGATAATAGATGTTACACATCGACTATTGTTTGTCAGAGGTTGGTAAGCAATTTGAACACCTCTGAGGACAAAATAAAAGTTTGCATCTATATGCAAACCTGGGCACGAAAAAGTCGTGCATCACGGCAAACCACACACGTTGTGTGTTTATGGTCATTGTGTGAATTGATAGCTTGACAGAAGGAACATCGGCTAAGAACATAGGCACTCTGTGGTATCAAGGACAAAACGCTGGTTAAGTCATACCCACTTATACCCTGATATTAAATGTCTAGAAGGTAGGACACTCGCCCTATTTTCAACCAACGGAAGCGGTACTAGTGTACCTTGGGCCAGGCTCGCTAATTTCAGTAATTGTAATTCGCAAGAAGGCCGGGACCCTGCTGGTCCCGGCCTTCTCGCGCGTTACAATTACTGAATTAGCGAGCCGGGCTCAAGGTAAATACTCCACTTCCGTTGGTTGAAAAGATGGCGAGTGTCCTACCTTCTACTAGATATTTAATATCAGGGTATAATTGGGTATGATATAAATAGCCTTTTCTCGTTCATACCACAAAGTGCCTATGGCCTAGAAAGGCTTACGATGGTGGACTCGCCCACCCCCCCTCCCTAAATTCGCCGAGTAAAGATTGTTTACAAGTTACAAGGCACGTTTCATGCTAAGTGCCATGTATTCCATGCATTTTTTGGTCGTTGTCTTATTGTATCAAAATTTAAACATTTTCAATCAAAAATCATGTCTAAACATACTGTGATAGTGTCAATATTTGTGCTCCAAAATAACTGTAGAGACAGTTCCTTTAATGTCAAAATCAAAATTTCCACTGAATACTAGCCAACGGTAGTCAGTAAGTAGATGTGTAAGTCAGTTACTGCCCTAATCGATGTGTTCATGTGTTTAAACAACCTACATGTGCCCATGAAAGGTTGTTCAAACACATGAACACCTCGATTAGGGCAGTAACTATTACGTAATATCGTTGGCATACACTAGGTTGTTCATATTTAAGATTATTTAGGAATCAAGGTGCAACGCAATGTAAGCGAATACTTCGCTGATATGTAGCCAGTTAAATGCGTTCACCATTTTGAATTCATAAGGATAACCGACGAAAAAGAGTGACAATGTCAAAGAACGACAGTTAGGCGACAATGCACAGCGCCTGAAGCATTTCTAAGTCATTAATGCTGCGAGGAACTCGTGTGCAAGTATCCTTGCTATAATATGTTGTCACGACACCATGGCCATAATGTCAAACATGTATTCACGTTCAATGACGTCACAATTACGTGACGTCAAGTCATGACGTCATATTATGTGTACTGAGGTTATCATTTTCCGTTTTCTGTTCACACTTAATGTAAACTGACACCAGTAAACGTAAATGGGAGGGCAAAATGTGGACTTTTACAGCGACGCTAGACAATTTGGAACGTCGTTTTTCCGACGTCGTTTACCGCTTTTCTTGACGTTGTCATTAAGCCCGGTTTTCGTATGGCGCGGCCCATATATATTTATCTTATGTGGTTTCATAGTTATCTTATCTGGCTTAGATTTTATCTTGTGTGGGTTCGTCTTTATCTTGTATCAAGCATCTTTATTTTTAATATGTCAGGTCGTATGTATCTTAAGCCGGTCCGTCCTTATATTATATATGCTCGTCTTGATATTGTGTCGATTCTTCTTTAGCATTATATTATGTGACTTAGTCTTTATCTTATGTCAGTTCGCCCTAACATTGTGTCAGTTTGTATTTATCTTATGTCAAATCGCCTTTATCTTATGTCACTTCGTACTTATCGTATGTCAGTTCGTATTTATCTTATTTCAGTGTTGCGGGAAAGAAATAGCCGGTGTTAACACAAATATCTCTCCAATAAATAAACCCCATATTAACAATGTTCGACATAAATACGAAACGACATAACATAAAAAGAACTGCACTTAAGATAAATACAAATCTTCATAAGATGAGAAGAACCGACCGGACCAGGGATAAATACGAACCCATATAATATTAAGATAAACCCACAAAATATAACTTCAACCCGACACAATATATGCCCCCCACCCCGGGTGACAAAAGGGACCTTACGACATATGCGATCAGAGTAGCCACAGATCAGCATGTGCCTCAGCACAGTCTTATCAGGGTCTACGCTGTTCGTTATTCCATCACTGGAGTAGCATTAATAACACCAGCAAGACGATTAGAATCGAGTCATTTTCTGTGTGAGTTTGCAAAATTAATTATATATCCAATTAGTGCCAATTATTGTAAACGCCATACTGTCCCATTTCTCAGCCCGGTGGCCCATATAAAGACGTACCAACATACGATTATAAGATAAAACATTAAACAAGTGAGTTGACGTAAGATAAAGACAAATTGACCTACTATGAAGACGATTTTGCATAAGATATAGACGAACTGACATACGATAAAGATGAAGTGACTTAAGATAAAGACAAACTGACATAAGATAAAGACAAACTGACATAAGGTAAAGACAAACTGACATAAGATAAAGACGAATCCACACGAGATAAGGACGAACTGGCATAAGATATAGACGAACCAGCACAAGATAAAGACAAACTTATATACGATAAAGATGAACTGACATAAGATAAAGATGAACTGACATAAGATAAAGACGAATTGGGTTAAAGTAAAGATACACTGATATAAGATAAAGTCGAATCGACACAAGATAAATACGAACTGACATAAGATAAAGACAAACTGACATAATATAAACACGAATCTACACAAGATAACGACGAACTGACATATGATAAAGACGAATCTACATGAGATAAGGACGAACTGACATAATATATAGACGAATTCGCACAAGATAAAGACAAACTGATATACGATAAATATGAACTGACATAAGATAAAGATGAACTGACATATTTTGTAATGTTTGAATTTGTCAGCAATATTTGATATTTTTCATATGATGTGAATCACCGACTCATATAAAAAGGGAATACATTATAATGTACTTTATACCAATGATGATAAGGTAGACATGGCTGAATGACAATCTGAATTGAATATTATCAGAAGCTATGCTGTCAGTTATCATAACCTGACTAATGCAAAAAAGTGCACGCTGATTAGCATATATCGCACGCATACTGTCTCTTCCACGTTTTGCTGCCGACGAACTTGTTGCTATTAAACACATTAAATCTAAAAACTATTTAAAAGTAAGTACTTTTTCATCAATAACAAAAAAGTTACCCTCCCCCAAAAAAAAGTTACCCTCCCCAAAGATAAGTAAGGTTACAAAACCGAAACATAACAAACAAATATTATTTTGGCAATAGAAAGATAAATAATTTATTGAAGATTGGATTATTTCTGAGCAAAGGCTAAAAGCGTCAACACACCTACAGCAAACTCTCAAGTGGGACTTTTCAGTGGTATGAATTTTCAAAGGATTTCCTATTTTTACTAACAGTCTACTGGAAAATGTGTTCATAGAACATAAATTCACCATATGCAGCTTTGTCAGTAAACGAGGCACATTTGCAAAATTCCAAAATAAAAGCGAAAATGTAAACTTTAACCCAGAGAAATAACTATATAAATATGGCAATTATATGTCATGGACGGCATGTGTTTGAGTTGTTTGCGGTATACATCACAGGCTAATGATAGTAAATATTGCAAGTGTAGGTAAAGGTCAGATAAATGTCATTTGATTCACAGCGGGTCAAGTTGCGGTGCACATCACTGGCTCATGATAGTGTGCAAGTATGATGACTGTATACTTAATACTATTGAAGATACCAGCGAATAAATAAATTAACCAATGGGAATAACTAAGTAAATATTGCAAGTGTAGGTCAAGGTCACAAGGAGGTCATGTGTTTCACACTGGTTTGCAAGTGCACATCATTGGCCCATGCTAGTGTACAAGTATGGTGGCTATAACCTCTGAGTCATATAATAAAACAATTTAGTATATACCTACCCGTGGAATACATAGTTATACGATGTAAATAAAAGTCATATGTTCTCATCGATGAAATAAACAACTTCCGGTGAAAATACGACTACTTCCGCTATCTATATTCATACGCGCTTCGAAAGAAAACAGCACAAAAAGGCTGCAAATACACATTCATTACCGTATACAGTCTAAAAACTGCTAATTTCCATGGAGCGGTATATAATAAATAGAATATTCATATTTTTGCAGCGAATATGACATATATGTTCATCACGTGGTGTGAAATGTCCATGTTTCACTCGTGCCTAACGTCACTGGTGAAATATGGACATTTCACACCACTCGATGAACATATATGTCATATTCGTTGCAAAAATATGAATATCCTCTATATGTTCACCAATGCGCTATGTAAATGCGTTTTCGCGCTATGGATTATTTTGTTGAACAAACGTCCCTTAGTCAGCAGTAGTACGTTAAAGCTGCCCTCCCAAGTCAAACTGCAGTATCTGTTAAACTGCAGTATCTGCACTATGATCCTATGCTGACCTCCCAAGTCAAACTGCAGTATCTGTTAAACTGCAGTATCTGCACTATGATGCTATGCTGACCCTGTGAAATAATCCCCAGGTCCAGTATCTGTTAAACTGCAGTATCTGCACTATGATGCTATGCTGACCCTGTGCAATCATCCCCAGGTCCCACCTTTGACTTGACTTGAGATGATTGCACAGGGTCAGCATAGCATCATAGTGCAGATACTGCAGTTTAACAGATACTGCAGTTTGACTTGGGATGATTGCACAGGGTCAGCATAGCATCATAGTGCAGATACTGCAGTTTAACAGATACTGCAGTTTGACTTGGGAGGGCAGAAAGGTACATGCCCACTCGGCAGGTTTTACTATAGGGAGACTAATAGTTTTGTATGTTCTGTGCTGTGGATATGACATTTTGTGGCAAAATAAGCATTCATTATAGGAATGAATGAATGGCCTTTTTGTGGAATTTACCGCGGTATAAACTTGGAAAAGTCGCGGGAATACTGGACGAAGGCCGGAAGGCCTAGTCCAGTATTCCCGCGACTTTTCCAAGTTTATATCCCGATAAATTCCACAAAAAGGCCATTCATTCCATATAATTCCAGCATTTCAAATAAATTCATCAAGAAAATGTGTTTATTTTCCGTTTTCTTAAGAATTATTTTAACTGAGTCTGACGGTTACGGAAAGTAGTTCGGCTTGGGAGTTTACTGTGATATAAATGTTCGACAGAGACTTGCTACGGGCCAATCAAATGTTAGGGAATTGTGTAAATATTTGTGTGCTGGAATTATTCACCATTCTCCCATGTATTGATCGGCATTATTATACATTTTATATCAGACGTAAATTTCCACACTGATATCAGGGGTGATAACCGTGTTTCATTAAAATCTTAACGGACATTACTATTTTTTTTCTGTATTTATTTTTTGATGTGCAATGATCATACTTTATAATCTGTGGAAAATATTATTTTTTCAGGTGACGCATTTAATTAGTACATGTACATGTATAAATAATTAAGAAATAGCATCGCCTCATTTGCATATGAAAATAGCCCGATACCACCGCGAGTCACTATCAGTAAAATAATAAAAATAGTAAATATTATTATACATGTATCTGTGTAGCGGGAATTCCTAAGCTTAGAACTGGTGGAATAGTGACACAATTATACACTTATTTTAATTCCTATAAATAACTTGTGCCTACTGAGTGGGCATGTACCTAAATACATGTATGTACAGTGCAGCCTCTCTACAACAGCCACCATGGGGAGACGCAAAACTGGCTGTTGTAGAGAGGTGGCTGTTGTAGGGAGGTTAATGCTGAATTAAATTTTGTCGTCCGCTGTTTATTTATTTTCTTGGATAATTCTGATCAAAAACATGCTTTGGCAACATTTTAGAATCATTTCCAATGAAAATGATTCTAAAATGCTGTCAAAACATGCTTTTTATTGAGAAAGAAGGCAAAAGCAACAATAGACGACAAATTTCGTGCTCAGCAGTCTAAGAATTAGATACAGAGGAAATCATCCATTTGAGATATAAATTAGCGGCCTTTATAGAGAGGGTGTTGTTGTAGAGAGGTGGCCGTTCGGGGAGGTTCGACTGTAGTTTCTCTGAACATTTCATAGTGAAATATAAGGTTTGATCATGTCCAGCCGTGTGCAAACGTTTGCTGTGGCCCGAGGGAACTGTTTGAACCCCAAGTCCGCAGGCCGCGGGTTCAAACATTTCCCGATCAAACGTTATTGTTACATTTCCAACAAAAAACTGATGTAATTTGAGCATTATATTCAGTATTTTCAGTACTTTTATAAATCGTCCCATTCACGTAGATAATTTTCGGTATGCATATTCCGGGGCCGCGTCATGAACGTCATGAACGTCATGAAGTAGTGACGTCATGAAGGCACTTTCGCGTGTTGACGTCATGAAGGCACTTCCATTACGCGCGGCCCCGGAATGAGCATTGCCTAAAGCCATGTGCAAACAGCACGCGCTATTTGCTTGCACATATGTGCAAACAACGGAAACCATGTAACAATGTGGGATAAAAACACAACTATTTTGCATTTAGTGGCCGTGAACTTTCTCTATAAAATGCTCAGTCGAACTTACGGAGCCCCGCATTGGACATGGATTTTTTGTTAATTCGTTCCCACGAAATAACAATTCGTTCCCTCAATTTAACAATTCGTTCCCTCGAATTAACAATTCGTTCCCACGATATAATAATTGTTAATTCGAGGGAACGAATTGTTAAATTGAGGGAACGAATTGTTAATCGTGGGAATGAATAAATAAAAAATCCATGTCCCCTGCGGGGCTCCGTATAAACAAAAAGAGCAAAATAACAAATACATCACCTTAGAACAGACAGCCAGCGCTGGCTTATTCAGAAGTTGTGGATACACTGGGCGCAGATAGTAATTCTCATTCTCCGGACACGAATAATTATCCGCCACCAAAGTTACACGAACGCTGAGACTTTTTGACGTTCTATTACACACATACTGCGTTGCTTTCAGCTTCGCATCATATGAGAATGTATTGCTGAAAGCCAGCTCTCTTGTCAATCTATTTATTTGATTATAATATTCGATAACACAACAGTAGATTGTCGACGTCCTCGCTGCACCGTCGGCCCATGCGTTAATTACGAGTTGGTCCCACGTCGTATTCGTTGACGAGTTTCGACCAATGACTGAGTACATGTAGATACCGGTACCGTATGCCGTGACGTAAGAATGGGGCGCATGCGTAGTCTCGTTGTCTATTTTGTCATTCTCTTCTGTCATACTTGAGATGTTAGCCATGACATGAGAATGGCGTCCATGCGTTGAGAACTCTATTTCACCATCCTCTGTGTTCACTCGGGTTTGATCCTATAATAAATACGAGAGAATATATCACATGTGAAAAGGCCCAGACCTGTAGCCGATTTCATCAACATTGCAAAGTATACTTTCCTAGCAAAGTATACTTTGAGGGTGAAATTTTCAATTTTGGGATAAATTTATTAATTTGTATTATACTGAATTTATTACATTATCACAGCCATTTTGTGATAATGTAATAAATTCAGTATAATAATACTTTTAATCATCAAATATATGCAATCATTAGTTCTGTATGAAATAATGCATTTCGGAAAAATAAATGATTATTCCCTCAAAGTATACTTTGCTAGATAAGTATACTTTGCAATTTTTATGAAATCGGCTACAGGGGGCCGTTTCACTAAACTTCGTACGACTAAAATGTTATTGACCCTTTCACCCCTAAGTAACTCAATGGGCTGCGATATGTTCGTTTTGCAACCAATCCAATCATCGTAAATGATTTTCAGACTATTCCATTTATAAAAAGGGGGTATTTGTTTTTTTCCAAAATATGAAAATTACTTTCAAACACTGCAGATCCTGATGAGACGGCTCGTTACGAGCCGGCTCATCTCTGGATCTGCACTGTTTGCATAAACCGAGATAGCGGGCTTTCGGGTTCAAAGGGTTACATGTAAGTGCAAAATTATGATAGTCTGTAATTTTCAGATTAACATTGTTTTCTTGTAAACAATTAGTGGATTTACATTTATTTAGCATAGGCCTATGCTCAATACGTATAAATTAAATTGAAATTTACAAACGATTGAAAAGTTTGCACTTACGAACATTTTAGACATACGAAGTTTAGTGAAACGGCCCCCTGTGACTTAAAATGTGAAACAAAATTCCCCAAATACCCTATACCCCGCCTTCATATTTTACATTGTAAACTATTACTAAGTAGTGTTCACATATAATGCCCAATTTCGTTCCTAATAGGTCCCTAACTATGGAAGGGGACATCCGCCACTACATTGCATGCTGCTTCATGACAATGCAGTCGACCATTGTTACATGTCATCCTGCACTGCGGCTACTCGTTACTGCTTAATGACAACTCCATCGTACATTATTACATTTCACATTGCATACCTCGATTGGCTATTTGACATTGTTACATGTCATCCTGCATCTTGGCTATACAATACTGCTTAATGACAACTCCATCTTCCATTATTACATTGCATATTGCATACCTCGATTGGCTATTTCACATTGTTACATGCCATATTCTGCCATGTGTCATTCTGCTTAGTGCTTACTGTTTGCTGGGATGCGTATATGACTATATGAATTCCGCCGAATGACGCATGCAAGCACGTAGAATGGCCCATGTCAGAATATGAAATGGCCGAACGAGGGATGCCAGCATCGCAGTAAACAGTAGGCCGAATGAAACTTGGCAAAATGTGCAACGCCCTCTGTTGTCATAATGGGAACGCTTCCATTATGACGCCAGGTGGCGCTCCAAAATAAGTACAGTTGACGTTTTTCTTGTGGTATTTTGTCACTGTGCCACCGCGGGCATAATGTATTTAAAGTGGTCGATCACCGCGGGCATAGCCTACCTGTCCCCCGCGACCACTGTTTCAGGCAGTGGGATCGCGGTGACAGCAACCTCGGTCACTGTGATCACTGTGCGGTCACTGTCGCAACCTCCACCCCACCCCCAGCCCTGCGTACGGGCCTGTCGTAACCTGTGTCGGCTATCGTATTATTTTTGAGCTACTGACGGGGACGAGTTGGTCGAAGGGTGAAACGTAGGCCAGTCATTAAATTAACGAATAACGGGGACCGATACGATTTCGAAATACTTATATTAAGGTAATAATCACACTTTCCATTTACTCATCTGTTGACAATGGATACTTGTGTCCGTATTTACATGTACAGTTACTAATGAAGAGTACCTGCTAATTATAGTTCGTGTTAAAAAAAAAGAATTAGACCGATGGTGTTCAATCTCCCGAAATAGTCACTTCATTCTACACTGTGAACTGTATACAGACATAAGAACAAATCTTTTTAATTACCTAAATACAGCAGTTAACTTCACAACTCTAAGTGATACAGATAAACTTCGCTTTCTTATTCAGAACTGTGCTAGACAAATAAGCAAATATATTGTGAAAGCATAGCTGAGACGCCGAAACATCATTTACAACTAAATCCTACAATCTGTGATCACAATAACCATCTTAAATCAATAATATCAAACCGAAAATGAGGCTATCATACAACAGGGCAACCAGTGTAGACCCGGATCAGCCAGCGTGCCAGTGCGGATTGGTCAGGGTATATACTGTAGGCCAACATATCGCATCGCATTGGTCTGGTGTGTATGTGTTATATTTATTGAGCAGTTTATTTCCTCATCAGACTGCGGTGATTCGTATGCTGATGAGCATATACACTGTTCACAAATAAACCCTTAATTTGACAATATAAGTGCATGTACACTATCACAAGTGAAAGTCGTCAAATGCTATGTGATTAACTCGGATGACACACATTTACTCACCAGTTATTATTCCACAATACCTCACTCAGCGACTGACGTATACACCTATTTCATTCCTTTGTGACCCAGAGTAAATCCAGAATTATGCTGATTAGTAACACGGCATGATTGAACTTTGCTCTGTTCAATAATACTAGCCAATTGACAGTTTAGCTTCGAATCGAACTGCGTATACACGCATATCGATTAAAAACTACACTGGTCATCGACAAGCCAAATTGTATAATTCGGTCGCATGTATTTGCTGGAAATCCCGAGCCTGCTAATCCACCTGCTCACGCATTTGTACAGAATACGGTCGCATTAAGACATCAATGCTGTCAGTATTGATGAGTAAAATGCTCCGTAAGCTGTTGTGACCGTGGGTCGGGGGCTGAGCGTTGGTCCGGTCATTGTCCGGCAAATGCATGCAACCAGAAACTCATGTTCTGCAAACACCAGACATTATTTGAATCAAGTGAAACATTTATGTTGCAACAAGGTGACATATAGGTCCAATGGGCCGGGTGTAATTAGTATGATTATCAATGTTATATTTATTCGTGTACGTTTACACATGTCACTATAATAAACAAATTACTTACTTACTTACTTACTAGTCACAGGTAAGCCGCTAAATGATAAAGACGGGATTATTTCCTTTGCGGCCAGAATGGATTAAGTCACCTTTATTCGCAATTCAGTCAATCAACCAAGTTAAGAAAATATATATACAATTCAGGCCCGTAGCCAGACCTGTTTGAAGGGGGGTCGTTTCGAAGGCCCAATGGGCCGGAGGTATCTATGGGGGTCTAAAAAAGTGGATCTCGAGGCTAAAAATGTGGACCTCGAGGCTGGTCGGGGGGGGGTCGTCCGACCGCTCCGACCACCCCCCCCCCCCCCCCCCCCCTTGGCTACGGGCCTGCAATTTGACAAACATTGATGGCATTGTGTCTAAGCAGTTAACACCATAACTCGTGTACATATAGAATAGTGATATAGCATTATGTTCGACTTTAGCTACATCAAAGCGCGAATGCACACGTACACACGCACGCGCTCACTTAATTCATCGTTTCTCATACAAACAAAAATGTTTTATTTTGCTAAAGTACTGTACCTTAGCGTACATGCATTTATACAGGTAGATACGCAAACGCGGTGATCCCCCGTGAACGACCACGGCGAATCACCGTGATATCGGGCAGTGCATCACAGTGACCGAGGATGCTGTCACCGCGATCCCACTGCCTGAAACATTGATCGCGGGGGACAGGTACATGTAGGCTATGCTCGCGATGATCGACCACTTTAAATACATTACGTCCGCGTTGGCACAGTGACAAAAGACCACAATAAAAAAACGTCTACTGTACTTATTTTGGAGCGCCACCTGGCGTCATAATGGAAGCGTTCCCATTATGACAACAGAGGGCGTTTGCAGTTTTTGCCAAGTTTCATTCGGCCTACTGCTTACTGCGATGCTGGCATCCCTCATTCGGCCATTTCATATTCTGACATGGGCCATTCTGCGTGCTTGCATATAAGTTCCCATAAATGTATAGTATATGTCAGGCAACGGGTCACATAGACAATGTTTAGGTAAACGATGTTCTTAGTTTCAATAGATGGTAGACAAATGTAGGAATTTTCTTAATAGCTGTAGGATTCTGTATTGCAATTTGTCGATAGTATTCTGTTGCAGACTTGCTTGAGTATATGGTTGGGTCTAAATATTTAATACGCAAGTCAGCATATAGCTTATAATAAAAAAGGCATGCACTTCATCTTCCACTACTTCCAAACCCTCGTGTAAAAGACAGTATTGACAAGATCGTAAATGTCGTTCAATACCCAAATGTCTTCCGACTTCAATACAAAGGTTATGGTTGGAACATCTAAAGTTCGACATTGCTTTCCTAAGGTAATATGTCAGGTCGCATGAGGATATAGCGTTCAACATTAAGCAAGGTTTTAAAGTTTTGATACTGATAACACCTTCCGGAGGAATCAATATCGCGACTCCAATCTTGCTTAAGGCAGTCAGCCAATCGTTGCTGAAATTTTGAAATAAATGAGTCGGTAACGCCAATATCCTGCGCTACCCATACATAACAAAAGCCATAACGATGTAGCAGCAGTCTAACATGACTGGCCCAGTTTGTCCGTCCCATATCATCGTGCTGCCTCAGCATTATGTATGCATTTATGGGATAATAATTGTCGGAAGACAATACTTGTGGTTTTGGCGATATTCACCTGCTTACCGGTTTCCCGACAAAATAAATCGACAGTATCAATTTGCTGTTTCAGCTTGATAGCGGTTTCCGCACAGTTAGCGATGTCATCTGCGAACATTAGACATAATATATCTGGGATGTTATTCGTCACGAATATTCCGGTTCCACATTGATTGCGTAGAAGTATTGTCAGGTCATTAATAAACAGTGAAAATAATAATGGACTGCTTACACAGCCTTGACGCGTACCGATAGAGCAAGGGAAATAACTTGTAATTCGTTTATGCATTCTGAAACATGCAGATAGTCTCCCACACATTGATTGAAAAATATTGAGAAATCTACCGTGTACACCTTTGAGAAGTAGGCTTTTCCAAAGTTTGTCATGTCTGATCCTATCGAACGCTTTGGAAAAATCAACAAATAAACAGTAGAACCTCCCTGCTGGTTTCGTGAGATATTTCTGTGCCATGGCATGTAGTGTAAAAATATTGTCAACTGTTGAGTAACCTGTACGGAATCCAGCCTGTGATTCATCGATGACGTTATGATCTTGTGACCATTTTGTGAGTCTTGTGGTCAAAATAGAGGTAAATATTTTACTGATTATGTTGATTAATGAGATTGCTCGGAAATTGTTAGGATCGTCTAGTGGGCCTTTTTTGTGTATTGGGCATATGAGGCTTTGACTCCAATTAGATGGGAATTCGCCAGCATCATAAATGGAGTTGTAAATGTCAGTGAGGATTGGAGCGATGTCATTGCACGTGTTTAAAAAATTAAGCAGTATTGTATAGCCAAGATGCAGGATGACATGTAACAATGTCAAATAGCCAATCGAGGTATGCAATGTGAAATGTAATAATGCACGATGGAGTTGTCATTAAGCAGTAACGAACAGCCGCAGTGCATGATGACATGTAACAATGGTCGACTGCATTGTCATGAAGGAGCATGCAATGTAGTGGCGGATATCCCCTTCCATAAATAGGTACACACAGTCGAGCACACTAACACAACAATAAAATTCAGCCGCCACTCTTCTCAGGTCACGGTACTGACCCTCGCGGGAACAATCACTAACTACATTTATCTTGCTAAGTGTACTTTGAGGGAGCAATTTTCAAATGATGATAACATTTTTTTTTTATTTTAATGATAATGGAATAAATACAGTATAATACATGTACTTCTGCATAATTTTAATATTCAAGTACAAAGTTAATTGTTATATATGGCAATTGTGGCCAGTCTGACTCCTGATCTTTATATATGGCTGGAAAATTACGGCTTATGGCATTTCAGTACAAATAATAATTACATGTACTCCCACAAAGTGCTAAGTGTAGATAAGTTTACTTAGCAATGTTGGTGAAATCGGCTACCAATCTTGATATGTGGCTGGAGGATTGAAGCTTATGTCATTTGTGTGACTGGAAGATTGACAGTCTGACTCCTGATCTTTATATGTGGCTGGAAGATTGAATCTGATCTCTACATGTGGTTGGAGGATTGGGGTTTCTGGCAATTGTGGCCAGTCTGACTCCTGATCTCTATATATGGCTGGAAAATTACGGCTTATGGCAATTGTGGCCAGTCTGACTCATGATCTATATATGTCACTGCAGAATTGGTGCTTATCATGCTTATGGCAAGTGTGGCCAATGCTGATCTCTATATGTCACTGTGGCTGGAGAATTGGCGCTTATGGAAAGTGTGGCCAGTCTGACTCCTGATCTCTGTACATGTATGTGGCCTTTGTGAATGTGGCTTATATGAATTGTGGCCTATCTGGCTCCTGGTCTCTATATGTGGCTGGAGGATTGGGGCTTATGGCATTTGTGACCAGTCTGACTCTTGATATATATGTGTGGCTGGAGGATTGGGGCTTATCACATTTGTAGCCAGTTTGCCCCCCCCCCCCCACCCCGAGTTCTCAGTGACCGTGACTTTGTGTCTTCATACATGTGGTGCTTGCAAAACCAATTACTATACCTAGACACATGTTATGACAAAATATTATTAAAATCGATAAAGTGGTTCAGAAGTTATTTAAGAAAATGAAAGGTGTTACTAACATGTATTACTGCTACATGCCTTTCGACAATGTCAAGGTCACTGAGGGCTCATGTTATTATTGTCAAGGCTGCCAGTCAAGGGATCTTGAAAATGTGCATGTTGTAATCATAAAATATAAAATGTTGTTCTTGTGTATTTGCAGGAGTATTTGTTGCCACTGAGGTGTCAGCATAGTGTCATCGACCTAATGATGTGTAAAGTCAAGTTTTAACTGGTGTTGAGATTCTTCACAAGCCATAACCCTCAACTCCGCAGAAGACCGTTTCCCTTTGATGTCCTTGGGACGTGTGAAATAGGACAGGAATAATTGCCTGTTTAATTAATGGAGTTTAACGGCCTGTTAACAGATATGGGCATTTTAGGCCAGGTTAACGGTCAAATCCCATATTTCACTTTCATCGATGGGGAGAAAGTCACTGAAATATATATATTCAGGTGTGAAATAAGGAAAGAACCTGATCGGGTGCCAGGTTCTCGCCACACCAGTCACTTAGCCCCAGCTCCTAAAAGTAATGGGATTAGTATTAATCATACTACTTTTATGATGGGTATAACCAGATTCAACTCTCAAGTAACAAGAAAGCCAATCATGCATCTGAGGGTTAAACCAGGGATATTGGGATTCCAGTAAGGATGATTTGATCGAATGGTGTAATGGCCTGTCAACAGCTAAGGTCATTTTAGGCCAGGTTAAAGACTTGTTGTGATGGGGGTAAATCCCAAAATCAGAAACTAAATATTTAAAGAGAAATATATAACACAGTCCTGAAATTACATGTAGAATAACCTGACCTGGTGCCAGGTACTCGCCACACCAGTCACTTGAACCTACTCCCCAAAAGCAATAGGATTAATACTAACATTATTACTTTTATTATGGTATAACCGGATTCAACTCTCATGTATCAAACGTGTACATGCGGGTCAAACCAGGGATATCGGGATTCTGGTAAGGATGAAACCCATTGTTAAATGTACCCTTTGCATACTCCCAAGGATGAACCAGTCGTTACATTTACCCTTCCCATGCTCCCGACCAGCCGCCCACCAGATGAGATTTGAAACGGAGCTACCATTCCTACATAACCTTGGCTGTTGCTGGGACATAACACCCATTATCTTTCACCACCCATGTGGCTTAAATGGCCAATGTCAACGCCAAGTTTTGGCAAAATTTGCATTAAAGGTTTCTATCGCCCGCCCATTATTCACCTGTGTTCAAGGTCAAATGAGGGATGTGTTGTGGTATAGGGGTTAGAACACCTGACTCCAATCCGGAGGTTGTGGGTTCAAACCTTGCCTAGGGCATCCAAAAATACTTTCATATTATTTCCTTCTCACTGGTCTGTCTGATGAGACTTTAAACTGTTGTCCTGTCTCTATATGACATTAGCTGTTGCTGGGACGTTAACCCTTTCATGTTCACTGTTGTTTTTTTTTTTTTTTTTTTTATTTTTTGAAGGTCAAAAGACTAAGGAAAGTTGACATTCTTGACTTTCGAGTCAGAATTCTTGAGTTTCCAGTTGAAAGCTTCAAGTTAATATTCTCGAGTTTCAAGTTGAGAACATGGAGTTTCGAGTTGCAAGACACTAATGTCATGATGAGGACATACTTATGGGAGCCCTGATCATCATATGATTCAAACAATTGTTTCGTAAAAGTGATGGAATATATGTTTAACATATATCTGAACACTGCCTCCTTGCTGTATCATATACGGCACATGGAGTGGCCAAGTCGGCCATCTTTGTGTGTGTGCCAGCCATCAGCTAGTTTCACGTCTTCCGGCATTTGACAAAGAACTTACAATGAGAAGTAGAACATATGATAGAATGTGGCCAATCATACATAGAAAAGCCAGGACAACGGACTCGTATAAATTATACTACACCAAGATGTACTTCAAGTGAGATATTGGTGTACTTTTGCCAACATTTTCAAAATGTACATAAACTAACGTGTACACTTTTCCTAGACACTGTTCTGTGATATATGTAAATACACATGGGCCAGATATGCTCTCAAGATATGAAGCTCCACTGCACTATTGTCATAGTCTCTAATAACAAATTGTATTTACGAAGTAAGTCTTTTATGTACATCATATACAATGCATGTCCCCTCACCCCAGCGGTGAAAATTCACCTAACAACATTAGTGACCAGCATCCTCCCCCCCCCCCCCCCCCCCCCCGGCTATTGTCGCACTTGTCGCTATTCTGACAGTTGAGCATATGCTTATTACTGCTGTGCATAATGGTTAGGATCTACACTTGCCACAAATGTCACAAGGCCGTTTGATCAGGGCAGTTCTCATAGTTGTGTTCTCGAATTGAACAAATATATATCCGCAGCTCACCAGAATAATTTAGCTCCACTTCCTAAAAGTAAAAGGATTAGTACTAATATTCTTGCTTTTATAATGGGTATCACCGGACTCCACAATCAAGTATCAAGAAATGTCAAAATAAAATGTACTCTAGTTTTCGTTAATATTATTGGTTTATTACATTGTAAAGAAAATCTACTGTAAAAACGACATTACACATTATCTAGGGTCGTTCTGAAATCACGTGACCCCATATCCTGAAAGGGCAAATGGTTCTGTCATGGTTTGTGTAAGCTTATACAGAACAAAAGGGTAAAAGCTATCGTTACGAAGAAATAATGTAGCATTCACACAGATCACATATGTGACTGGAGAAATAGGGCTTATGGGTTTTGCGACCACTATAGCTCCAGATCAGACTGCACAGTCTGATCAGGAACTGCACTGTTCGCCATTCCGTGAATTATACACATGTCATGCTTCTACCAAGCTATATAGATCACCAGGCTATCATAGTGTGCTATTGGATCAGAAGCTACACTGGTCACAAATCCCATAAGCCCCATTTCTCCAGTCACAGCCACATATAGCCCCCAGCCGACAAAATGGACCTGACAACATGTCCAACAACTGTAGATAGAGGTCCACTTCGCAGTATAAAATATAATTGTTTTGTTGATGACAGTAATTCAAACAACGTAGGTCATGATCAGATATATGCACTCACCATGTTGATTGCACATGTTCTAGGGTTCCTTTTTGTCAGCCGGTAGCTCATAATATTCCCAATAACCCACACTTTTCAATATCTGTAGCATCAACGGCATTTATTGATCAAATTGTGAAATTGTGAACAATGAGTAGCCTGGTCAGATACAAGTAGTGTTATATGATATCGTAATGGTTATCTGTATAATTTTAAAAAAAACAGCACATGTAGATTTCAGATGAATCATGAAATCAGTCCGATATTCGTGTTTTTAAGGATAATTTCTGAACTGTTCACAAAATATCTGTAACGGGTGCATTAAATGCACTGGGTCTCTGATATGCCTAGAATGTGATGAAACAGATTAGGACAAAATAGGTTAATTTAGATCGTATTTCTGGAACCAAATTATATGTCCAAGTCGTCTGTAAAACGAGGCAAAATTCTAAGTCGAAAATGGGGGAGATAATCAATGACCCGGGGGTCGAAAGAATCAAAATAAACTTTGTGCATCTACTCATAAGAAAGCTACATAACAAGTTTCTGGTCTGTAGCTATTACTGTTTAAAAGTTTTACGAGTTACAAGGTTGGGGACGGACGGACAAGGGCAACACTAAATGTGCCCTCCACTGAATCTTTCCGAGACACAGCACCTTTAATGTAAGAGTTATCATATGTGCTACAATGTGTAGGCTCAACATTACATGTACAATCATTTAAATGAGGAAAATAAAAGCAGCAGCAACTGTTATAGTTTGTTTCTCATTATATTCATGTACATGTATCTACATGTACTTAAGTATACTGGTTTTCATCAGTATAATGCTGAAAAATGAATAGTTTTTCGTTGACATGTACTGACCGTGTGATAGATGTAGTAGACTCAGATCATCAGTCACAGTCGAGCAGGCTGATCCGGGTCTACACTGTTTGTTATAACTCTAGGTTAGCGCAAGGATTATGAAATTTAAATAGTCAAAATTAAAGGTTACCTTGAACAAAATTTTACAATACCAGTAGCTCCAATATTTGCAAAACTACTTTTTCCAATCATAACCTTTCAGTAGCCAAATTCTGAAATATTAGTAGCCAAATCACTGTTACAGTAACAAAATGGTTTCTGCAGCTACCAGTAGCACCAACCTATGTTATTTAACAATGGAATGTCTAGCATACTTTTACACGGTTGGTATAGTACGTCACATGCACCTGCTATTTGGATGGGATGCACTGAATCAGGTAAGAACATTTTAACGCAATTATGCGCAGATACCCCGGAAAATTGATCAGCAACACCTGTCGATGTTCTAGTCCCCGTAGATTCAGCCATTTAGGATTTATTTTGAGAAAATCTACATATACCTTTGGCTGGAATTAAGGCAAGATGAGGTGCACTAGCCTAAGGGTATAAAATTCAAGTTTTCCTGACTGATTGATGAATGTGCAATATTATTGCATGCGTGTTCGTGCATCTCTTTTCGTGGCTATGAACTGCATTTTCGAACGATTTTGGGGCATATCGGAGTGAACCCCATCAGTCTTTATTTCCAGCAAAAAGGGGGCAATGGCAGGTTTGCTTATCAATTTTCTGATATAGCTGTGCTTCATCGCGTCAAAATCGCGAATGTAAACAAAAAAAAAAGTATGGTCTGAATTGGAGTGTTTTCCCTTCCTGATTCAGTGCACCCCATCCCAATAGCAGATGCATGTGACAAACTATACCCACTGTGTTTGAACAAACATATTCACATCTATACTGGTAGCCAAATGAACTGCATAAAGTCTGTAAACACTAGTCATAAAATAATTGTCCGTCGGATGTTC
Organism: Conchocele bisecta; assembly: GCA_029237695.1. Lineage (NCBI taxonomy): Eukaryota > Metazoa > Mollusca > Bivalvia > Lucinida > Thyasiridae > Conchocele > Conchocele bisecta. The sequence continues at coordinate 30,936,135 of CM055276.1, read as the reverse complement.
TCTATCTGGCCAAGGGTCTTGTGTATACATGGTGTCTTCTCTTCTTCACCCTCCCTGCTGATTGTTGATATCGATTGATCCAGATGCACAGTGAAAACTCCGGTGTTCACATGGCCCAGTTCGAGTCCAAGCTTGATGCATTGCTGTTTTCCTGAAGAAGTAAAAACAACATATTTTTTATGTTGAAAGTTTTTGATACGGTGACCATGGTCAAGGTCAGTCGAAATACACTGCCATTGATGAAATTATGGTCATGATTAAGGTTCTGACACCGGATGGATAGCTATCAATGTGAGAAGCTATTGATGAAGTTTGGTAATTATCCGCCTAACAGATCAAGAGATATGCGAAATTTGGACTTTGTCTGTGATTTATGGCCCTACAGACTCCCTGTGGTATGTAGGAGAAAACAGATATTATTAAATTTGTGAGTGTGAAGCATTACGGGTGTTTCATTGATGGAATAGTGAACAGTGCAGATCCTGATCAGACTGTGCAGATGTGCAGATGCACAGCCTGAGCTGGATCTACACTGGCCGCAAAACCATTAAACTCCATGTCTGCAGTCACAGCCACATTTACCAAAATGTTGGTAGTTTATGACGTTTATGAGACAAGACACTGACCTGAATGTTCATTTCTGTAAGTTGTCTAATTTTCTGACTTATTTATGGCTCCCACTGACTCCCTGTGCAGTGGTATGTATGAGAAAACAGGTATTGTAAATGTATGCTTGAATTTAACGACGGCACTGGCTCGATGACCTTGCATGTCGTCTCCCAAGAACGGGAGAAAGGAAGGAGGTGGATACAGAGGAAACCGGCCCCAGGGGGCCTAGCTCTTATTTAAATAGTCCCCTATAGTTCTTTATAACGTGCACAGACTCTCCTTCAAATCTGATACACTGGACCGCCTTTTAAAGTCCCCATCCGAAAGGACTAGTAGCGCATGAAATACAAAGTATCTCAGAAATACTGACGCCCGGGAACTGAACCCTGAAGCGAACCTGGGTCGCAAGCGTGGCAGTGCGACGGTATTACCCCTCGGCCAGTCTGCTCCACACAGGTATTGTTAAATTAGTGAGCTTTATATACCCAATATAAGACTACATCTGGAATTACAGAACTGATGAGTGAAGATAGGTCTACACTCAGTCTGGCAATTGGTTAGTATATATGTGTAGCACCTGACCTATTTACCATTTGTGTCTGGAGAAATGAGGTTTATCTGATGTGACTGGAGAAAAGAGGTTTATTTGATTTGTCACTGTTTATATCCTGACGATATACATGTAGCACATTATATCATGTCTATAGCACAGTCAGATATGTGACATATCTCTTATATAACCCAGGATATGGACATTTAATTGGTATGATGAACTTGTAAACGCTTGGTAGTCTACCATATAGACCTTTTCATTTTCTAGGCAAGACTCATATACCCTGGTGATAGTATACAATGTAGTTTGGTGAATGTATACACTGTTGGCTAGCTTTCGGACGGAAAAATACTTCACTGTATATCTGGTTAGAGCAATTGGATTGTGGAGATATTGGGTAGATGATATTGGGTCTTTAAACACGTTAACACAAATTTTGCAAATTTCAAAGTAATTTGACCTTGGGCATGGATGCCACATGGATGTGCTATAGAATGAAAATATGGATGAGGATAACGAGGTATGAAAAAGTTCCAAGTCAATTGGACTTATGGTTTTGAAGATATTTGGTACTTAAAAAGTTAACACAGATTTTCGTATAGACCAGCATAGCTCTGCACAGTATGTGCCCGTCTTGCATAGACCAGCATAGCTCTGTACAACGTATAGATGTACAGCACTGAACATGTGTCCGTCGTTTATAGACAAGCATAGCTCTGTACAACGTATACATGTACATCATAGTTATGAACACATCAGAAACATACAAAACTGGTGGTATACTTCAAAATGGTGCCAAACATTCATCCAGCGTGTTACAGAGCGCAGACATACGGCATAGAACTCGTAATTGAATGTAGTTTCAGAAAAAATATGTCTGCAAAAATCCCACAGGGGGGAGGGTTTCCATTTCTGGCTGACAGCCTAAAAGCACTGACTGCATGCAGACTAATAATTTGGAAATTATAATTTTAGAATTCCATTTCAGGGGACAAATATTGAAATTTATGGAAGCAAGTCAAAATTGCCCCTCGTCAAAACGGCCCCTGCTCACAACGGCCCGGTTTTGGTCAAAACGGCCCCTAAGTTTTGAGAATTTTGTTAAAACGGCCCCTAAGTTTTGGGAATTTGGTCAAAACGGTCCCTACTACGGCCCCCTATTATATATATTTTTTTTTTTATACACATATATATATATATGGTCGTGACGCCAGTTTTTTGGGTAGTCGGAGTTTTCGGGGTATTCACATATTTTGTAATTTGTAGACCTGTGTGCAGCCGTGATGTGCTTTACGTCAGGTGATTAAAATAAGCATGACTTTACCTATAGGAAGTTCTTAAAAATGCCACCAAATCCAGTGTTTGGACTAAATGTCATTTTGTTCACGAACCTAACATGATTTTCTGCGTCCGCCATTATATATAATCTGCTCTTTAATTGTTAAAATCATAATCAATAGAAACGTTTCAAGTTTTCCTTCACTGTGCCTCATTCATCTGCGAGATGATCTTATAGCCAATGAAAACTCGGGACGAATTAGCAAATTTCTTGACACTTTCGGAACATACCCCGAAAACTCCAACCATAAGTCAGTATTCAAGATGGCCGACTCATGTGTTGCTAAGCGCGCTAACGCGAATTTTAATCTAACAACAATCTTATTCTGAAGGCAAGAAACATTGAAAGAAATGTTTATCATTCTATTGAACTGACAATTTAGCTCATATGTCATGTTTTATAAAACCCGCTAGTTGATGAACTTGTTAATACACCGAAAACTAGACCCACCATCATATATATTCTTAATATTCATCTAAAGTAACAATAATAAATGACCTTGTATTATGAATATTGATGAAAATGAACTTTAAAGGTACATACCCACGCAGTAGACACAAAATGTTCTCTATATCTGAGACATCATCTGAGACATTTTCTGGCAAAATAAACATTAATTCACCTTTAGCAGACGCATTGATTGGCATTATTATACATTTTATATCAGACGTAAAATTTCCACACTGATATCAGGGGCGATAACTGTGTTTCCTTAAAATGTTAACGGACAATATTATTTATTCTCTGTATTTATTGTTGATGTGCAATGATCATACTTTAATATAATAATCAGTCAAAAATATTATTTTTTCAGGTGACGCATTTAATTAGTGTAACTAATTAAAAATATCATGCCTCATTTGCATATGAAAATAGCCTGATACCACTGCGCGTCACTATCAGTAAAATAAACATTACTAAATGATTATATCTGTATAGCAGGCACTGATAATTTTTAAAACTGGTGGAATAGTGACACACTTATACACTTACTTTAATTCCTATAACGTACATGTTGTGCCTACTGAGTGGGTATGTACCTTTAATATGCATGCAATATATTGTTTTTATATTTATTATTATCAAATTATCTTATATTTAAGCGTAAAAATTTGCTTGAGAACCTTCCAAACCCGAGAATTTGAGCCCAAAAATGCAGGCCAATGACCGTTGGCCCGTTTGTTTCCGAATTTACTAATATCTGCCATACAGTCGAAATATGTGCATTAAATGAAGGAGGCAATGAGGCGGTTAATTTAACCTAGCTAGTACATTATCCTCTCGCACGAAGCCGGTATGTAAGACCATGAACACGGCTGAGTGTGAGTGCATGTGATTATGGAGACTCAGCCGTAACAGTGTTATCCTATATGATATTTGACGGTTGGTCAGGGAGAAACATATCAGCCAGGGAATGATCGATATTGGGCTATGCAAAGTATGATGTAATATGTTTTCGGGCCCAGCTACCGTCGTTTCGCGGCTTATCGTTGTATACGAGTTGCTATTATTCGAGTTCAGGTGCGGCATTTATCTGTTGTTATTACAATAGTAATTTCAAAGAGACAAATTATATGTGATTGTAATTGCCAATTACAAATTTGTGGATGATACTTATAGGTATCACTGTGCTAAATATAGTACACATCGGCCAGGGGGTATGCTTTAGTAGTCCGGTATAAAAAAATAGTGCAGACGTTTTGAGGCCACAGACCCAGTTTGCTTGTAAATCCTGATCCATTACAGCCCAATTTTACTTGAGAAACATGTTGGGGTGTTTTTAACACCAGTTTCCAGCATATTTCTAGCATTTAAAAGAAATTACTGAGCCTGCTTGTCACGTGATGTGAACACTACGTCACATGACACTTTGATGATAAACAATATGGCGGACTGGACAAGGTTGAATTTTTCTTTCTTAGGAGTAAGTGAACATATTGTTTAATTAGTGAAAATCCGGTGCAGACAGGTTGCAGGTTGTGAAAAGGTAGGTTCCACAGCATCCATACGAATAGTGAAAGTGTGAGAGAATGGCCATATTTGGAGGAATCGGTTAAGTTGTATAGTAAAACTAATTGGTGGTTGCTAGCCTTATAATGAATTTCAAAGAGACACAGTACATGTTCCACACACGAACCCACAATTGGCAATTACAGTTTTTACTCCATAACAGCGTGTTCCAAACTTGTCTATGATTGGTCATTATCTGAAATACAGTAGTATTTATCTAAATAATTGATCAGGAAATTATATAATTGCATTTAAAATTAGTGTCGACCAGTGACTCAAAATTAAACTAAAAGTAAATAAATACTAGTAAATAACAAAAACAAATATATATATATAAAACCCAATTAGCAATACAAAAGCATCAATAACGGTTATCATGATATGTTAATATAGCATTCTGATGCAGCACACCAAGATAGGGTGAGGGTGGCACGTCAAATACCATACCGTCAGAAATAACTTTCTTCTTCTCTTCTCGTATCGATGATGATTAGGTAGGATTAGGACTGAATGTAACTATGAGTTAATTACGTACAGACACTCGCTAGACATTAGTGACTCAGATAGTAAACTCGCCACTTAATTTCATTTGATCAGTCCGTAGTATGTAACTCAAAACGCACAATACACGTAAACTAGTCTGGGTTCCCCTCAATCATCTCTAATCGATACCCAGCCATAATATATCACACACATATAAGCTGATGGGTGCTATAGGAGGCCTCAAATTATAGGTTACCATACCTGCATAGATTCTCCTATATTTGACGCACATTTTTGGAGCCTGAATAAATGCAACATTTATCAAAATTCGAAAATATAAACCCGACCGACGACCATCGGCCTGCTTCTTTACTGGGCTATATATCCCGGGTATGGAAGGTGTTCGAGCCTTAAATATAAGCCGAATAGAATAGAATCGTGTGACCATTATGAAAACCAGACACTAGTGAAGTTATTTTGATTTCACAAGGGTTTGCATAGTTCAACATTTATTCAGCAAATCATTGACACTATGTTAAGTTTTCAGATTGTGTTTTATCGCATGATTTAGCCTGGTCTTGATTCCCATGAAGGTCTCTTTTTTTGTCTGAAACGTTTGTGTTTGCTTTGTCACTTTCTTAACATTTAGAGCATTTATATTTTTGGGAAAATTATTTAATTGCTTGAAATGCAGTAATTATTTACTGGTTACATTCCTTCGGGTTGTGTTAAGTAATTATCTACATGTGGGTTATTATGTATGTCACTAACTACAAGCAGAACTGTTCCGTTAGCAAATTGTATAAACCCAGTATAATTATGTGTCAATAGTTTTCCATATGTACAAGGGCCTGGTTGATACACTGATTCAGTATAGCCCCATATCAGCCTGTACATCCACTGATCAGGGTCTACGCGGCAATACTATCCCACCATTCGATAATTGGATTAATCCTGCTATGCAATCAATAAAAAACATTTGACCATCATTCTAGTGACATCGAGTAGCGATTTTCATGAAAAATATGAAAATATTTTGTAACGAATACGGATAAAATGCGGTAATATAATACAATGTTTGTGTTGTTTTATTAAATTGTATTAATTATCATTATTATTCATCATACTACATTATACAAACTATATACTATCAACAACTCTTATAAATACTTTAAATAAAAATTATACCTGATTTTTTTTTGGGGGCCGTTTTGACCAAATATGGGCCGTTTTGACCATTTGTTTTGGACGGGGGGGGGGCCGTTTTGACCAATTTAGGGGGGGGGGGCGTTTTGACCAAATCCGGGCCGTTTTGACCTTGGGCCATTTTGAAGGGGCCGTTTTGACTAATCCGGAAATTTATGATGCATTTGAACAAAATCATGAAAATAGTGCGTATTTTTTAACCAGCATTGGCCTTGATGACATAGCACACATCTTTAACCCGATAATTTAAGGATCAGAATTCTTTTCTAACACAAAGAACACCCTACAAACAACCAGTTTACAATATTCTCAGAAGACACGGAATAGTTTGAATTTCAGCTTGTAGTTTACAAATTTTAATAATTAAAAATGTAGCCTAATCCATTTTCTCATGAAATGACCTTACACCTATGGGTCATAAACCACACATCCCCCAGGTCCCATAGCCATGGCAACCTGCCAAAATATACAACATAACCTGAACTTTATGACTAAATTGTCAATTGCAGAATAAATACCACCAAACAGCACCCAGCATAACACCGGAACAAACTACAATCTATACCCTGATCAATTTGTGTAGTTAGATCATGATATTCACTGACCATGCTGACTGTCAATTATATTGTCACCATAATATTGATAGCTTGTTGAACAAAATCTCACAAAACAACATCAAGTGTTACTGTTCTAAGATGGTGTAAAGACAATAATGCATAACGATGGAAATGGGCAACGTTAAGCCATAAATCACACTGAAAATGAAATATAAAAAGTAATAAAAAAAAGAGAAAATACCTTGGACCTTACTGACCATAGTATATTATATTATTTAACTTGCTACACTTTTGTTCTTATTTAAAAAAAATACTGTAATACTAATAGTAATAAGCAAACCTAAACATTTAGTTCAACATTTTAGCTAAATATTGCTAAAACACACAAATACACACATTTGAATATATACTACCAATACTGTTTAACATTATATAGGCAGTTGTAGTATGTGAAGACCTTGTACCCCATGTAGACTAGTCTACAAACACGCCTACCAGGGATTCTGCCATGATTTCTTGCCATATATGCATCAGGATCTGCACTTTTTGCAAATAATTTCTTATTTTTGACAACAAAAATATCCCCTTTTCATAAATGGACTACGGTAGTCTGAAAATCCATTCCAATTTCCAGTTACTTATGGGTGAAAGGATTAAATTATAATATTCATTTTATTTTACCTCAGGTTATGACCCAGCTTTTTCATCAAAACAAATTTAAAATATGCAAATATATGCCCAAATATATATGTGAATATATAAATAATTAAACAAGAATGCGTACGAAATGACCAAACATTATGGTCGATTCGTACCTACATGTATATTTACGAAATTACCGGAAAACATGCGCCTATGGGTACGAATTGACCAAACACGGAACGAAATGGTATGGGTACGAAATGACCCTGACACCATAAAACAGTATTTTTATGTGAAATAAACGAATAAATTTTCGTATGTGTCCGAGGATGTGAAGCGGAACATAAAATTACCTGATTCACAGTAATGCCGGTCGTCGTTAGGTGATCCGAGGAGATATTTTCCAATATTTATTTTATTTACAAAAATGTAAAAATGCTTCCGGAATGCGCTATGTGTAATACGTCATCAAGTTGTGCATATATACGGGGGTTACATACAGTACTACAGAGAAATTACCGGAGCGAATCGGGATTGGTCACGGAGTTATCCAGCAGCTTTCGGAAAATAGCTCGGGGTACTGAAAACACGCACCTGCTGTTTGTTGATCAACAAATATTGATATTTTTATCGGCTACAAAGTATTTTTTGTACCAAAATGACTGCACACAGTTTGGAAGGGTGCCTAAATGGAATACTGTTTGATTTATTCATGGAAAAACCCAATAGGAGGTCAAATTCGGCGACTTGAGCCGTACTGTGCCTATTGAAAATTTCTCCCTCAAAGTATACTTAGCTAGATAAGTATACTTTGCAATGTTTGTTGTGAAATAGGCTACATATGGTGGAGTAATATCTGCTAATCTAGCGGCTGATTGTAAACGACATAGCTAACTCAGGCTCGTGGTAAGGAGATGCTATCTCGAAGGAACGAGATAGTATGTCATGCGAACGATATAGAAACAAAATTGCACATCATCCACATGTCCTTTTTAAGCTTCCGTACGTTTTAGTTTACCTCCAAATGTTGGGCGGGCGGGCACATTTCCTCTCTCACATGACATATGTTCACAGTCACGGTGGTTATCACATTATGTGTAGTACAATTCCTTCGTTACTGATACATGCAAGAGTTTACCAAATACGAAATTGTATTCGCTAAATGCAATTTGACACACATAAATGAAATTAAATCAGAAACAGATACGCGTATAAAGCAAGGGAGACGCTATGTAACGTGTACTGTAACGTTTATACATGTACGTGTTTGAACTTTCACACTAGCATTAAATAGCATTAAATAGCAAGCATTAAATAGCATTGAATAGCATTTTATCCATATAATATCACATACATGTATCTACTGTACATACATGTATATAAATCTCGGTAAAAGATATTCTAAGTAAACACACAAAGAAAAACATTTATCGGCTCCATAAGCGAACTGGGCTGCCGACACCACCAGCTCACATGGTACTCAACATTACTCGTGTGGTAGTATTACTTTTAACCCGTATTTTAGCTAGTGGTGAAGTTCTTTTTGTAGTACAGTATACTATTTTGAACCATGGCAGTTGATTATTATTCAGGCTTGGCATGCATGCTATGTTCATGCCATGTTTGGCATAGTCCATTTTAAGGTAATTTGATGGTGAGGGGGCATATAGTGTTACCGGCGTCCGTACGTACGTAACGTACGTACGTAGTACGTACGTATACGTGTACGTACGTACGTACGTACGTACGTACGTCCCGAAACCTTAACGCTCGTGTAAATTGCTTATAATTTATGTTTCCTTGCTCGGATCTGCTTGACATTTCACACACGCATTGCTCCAATGGTCCTCTACCGTCCTGTGACAAATCCACATTCGTCCCGCCCCCGCTAAGCCCAGGGTCAAGGTCACAGACTTGGTGCGTTCGAAACCTTAACTCTCGGGTAAATGGCTTATAATATCTGTTTCCTGTCTCCGATCTGCTTCACATTTCACACAAGCATTGCTCCAATGCTCCTCTACCTCCCTGTGACAAATCCACATTCGTCCCGCCCCCGCTAAGCCCAGGGTCAAGGTCACAGACTTAGTGTGTTCGAAATCTTAACGCTCGGGTAAATGGCTTATAATTTATGTTTCCTTGCTCGGATCTGCTTCATATTTCGCATACACGCATTGCTTCAATGCTCCTATACTGCCCTGTGACAAATTCACATTCGTCCCGCCCTCGCTAAGCCCAGGGTCAAGGTCACAGACTTGGTGCGTTCGAAACCTTAACGCTCGGGTAAATGGCTTACAATTTCTGTTTCCTTGTTCGGATTTGCTTCACATTTCACACACGCATTGCTCCAATGGTACTCTACCGCCCTGTGACAAATCCACATTCGTCCTGCCCCCGCTAAGCCCAGGGTCAAGGTCACAGACTTTGTGCGTTCGAAACCTAACGCTCGGGTAAATGGCTTATAATTTAAATATGCCTCATTTTCTTTGGCTGCCAGCGGGGGCATTTGTGTGCCGACAGGCCACATTTCTAGTTATAGTTTAATTCATGTATTTGTGAACGGAACAGGTTATAGTCCAGTGCTACACGCCATATGAGTCGGCAGTTACGAGAGTCCGTTATTGCACTGTGTGCACTGGATATAAACTGTTCGCATGTCATGTAGGAAACTCACGAGTTGTGGTTTTATATGTTGTTGAGACGTAAATCATATTTCCGTCAGTTATTTATAAACTATGTGGAAATGGTCGCCATCTTTGTAAACAGGAGTTCGCCCGACCAGACTGTGCGGCTGCGCAGGCTGATCTGCTGGGCCTACGCTGTTTGCAAAGGCCAAGTGATCCATTTTTATATATATGTGATCAGTTTACGTGTATTTTCTGTGTAGCATTGTTTGCTCTGGGACATTTGCAAACAGGATAAACCCTGATTAGATTGCACAAAGGTGCAGCCTGATATGGGTCTACACTGGTTGCAAATGTTGTCGGCTACCTTCTTCCATATGTCTACTGTGACAATGACATGTTGCCAGCATAGCCAAGTATGCTGTCTGTGCAGTTGCTGCATATTTGCATTGTGTTACTTAAGTCTGTATTATTGTTGATCTGTGATATAATATGCATCAGCTACTATGTCAGTTATGTGTGTCGTTGGCGCTGATCATTTGATATGGGTTTAGTTTGATCTGGGTCTACAGGGATGCACAACTGAATAACTGCTGCATAGTATATGAGTAAATGTGTAATCAGTGGTTGACAATGTGTACAGGAGCATTCATGTGCATCCGATTGTCTGTGCAGTCTGTTTAGGTTTAGGACAACGTCCAATGGATGTTGTATGTATAGGATCTGTTTTATTATGTTTTATTGGCTAAGTGAATGCACCGATTGTAATAGATTTAGTCATGTAGTTATGCACATGAGAATCGTCTCCATGTGATAACTGGTGCACTGGATTCATTATAATCATATCAGGATAATTGTAATGCATGTAATGCCATTGTGATTCACTTGACTAGTGCATCTTATAATTATTCACTAGGGATGATTGTCGGTGTGGCGATGGCCGGAGGACGATGACTTGATTTATGGTGTAAACGTTTTGGGACCATATCCCAGTAGGTTATCGTCATATATTGTAAGGGTTTAGTGCATGTCTGTATATTTATCCCAGAATGGTTGTAGGTTCAATCCCTTCGTTTCACTGGAATATCAGTTATGTGAATTACTGTGCGAACATGTTTGGTTCATGAGAATCGTTTCCTTTTCATTATATTCTTCACATGTTCGAGGCTAAGTGATTTATGATATTTACGATTTACTGGATGTGACAGAGGTGTCACATTCGGTAAAGTCAGCTGATATTGGGTATTAGTGTATATCATACTGATATGTGAATCTCTGGTATTTATCCATGAAAGTAGGAGTTCGAATATTGTAAATTGCAATAATTGAGTAGGTTTTGTTGGATCCATGTACTGTGCAATATTGTGTAAATGTTATGTAAATAGAAGCTTATTTTATGTACTGTTTGTTTCAGAAATATTCATCTACTTGGTTTATACCAATAAACATTACTTTCTGAGAGGTGTTTCGTGGTGTATCGATACAACTTGCGTGACCCCAGCATTTCCCCCCTCATCATGAGCTAGCCGGGAAGGGGTTACGACACTCGTTTCTGATAATTTATGTTCATAACAACCCCGAGAACGTACATTTATATGTTGACATAAAATAGTAATTAAAATAGTCAATGGTCTACAAACAATTGGTTTGTTTCGCTAATGGTACACCGACTAGCTCACGATAATACAGTTATATCGTTTGTCATTACCAGATGTCAACAACGACGTCATCTATGTCAAAAGCGTAAATGGAAGCGACGTTGCTGACCTCATTTACTCGATAACTTCATTCGAACGACGCGGATCATACGATTTTTGAAGAGGTAAGCCGATGTTCACACTAGTAGTCTACGTTTGAGGGTGTATTTGTGGGGCATCTTAGTTAAATACAGGGCTCATGATAAGGAATTAGTAATTGAGTATTGTCACTCCATCATTTCTGAAGCAATTGGGTATTTCAAAAGTTTAATTGTGTAAAATAGAATCACACAACTGTTTACACATCAGCAGACCGCACTTATTGAATACTTTGCTTCTAATTGGAAATACATCTTGGTATTTCATTAGAATTGTCTCATTGGAGACAATTCTAATGAAATACCAAGATGTGTTTTCATGGAAAAATAAGAAAATATGCTATATTTGTGGTCTGTTTATTGTTTTCTGTTGCATGATAAAGATACCACAAATTTTTCATTGCTTTTTGATACTCACTACTTCGGATTTCAATTGGGTTTTTGGCAATTGTAATTGGGTATTTACGCAAATACACACCTTATTTGGAGCTCTGAAAATATACACGTATCCCTAAAGGACGGACAATAATACAGATCAGGGTCTACACTGATACATAAAATAGGTTATACACATTCTGATAACGTAAGGAGAGCATACACTGATATATGTTTGAGGGTGTATTTGTGGCATATTTATATATATTAAACTATATTTGCATGTAATTCAATGTGCATTAATCGAACATATGGCCAATTTAACATATTTATTTGACTGCATAATGATGTCAATCATATGATGTGTTTTGTGTCAATATATGCTTTACACTACTATCTGCCACTATCTAGGGGGTATTTGTGGTATATTTATATGTATTTAGACTATAAGTTGAATATTTTAATTTTTCGGCCTATCCTATTTTCAGACCAGTCCATTTATGAAAACGGGATATTTTTTATTCTAAACACATTAGTTACAAAAATAGCAGATCCTGATGAGACGGCTCGTCAGAGACCGGCACATCTGAATATACAGTGTTTGCAACACCGCTATAAAGCGCTGTATAGTTGAAACGGCTAATTCATTGTAAGTCACGTGACGTTGAACATGTTACATGTGCATGCAGTTGACGGCCATTGGAATGTTGTTAGATGTCATTCGAGTCAACGAAGCATGCATGGTGGTTGCAAACACGTTATCAGTTGTCGTACATACAATGAACTATAGGAATGAATGGCCTTTTTGTGGAATTTATCGGGGTATAAACTTGGAAAAGTCGCGGGAATACTGGACGAAGGCCGGAAGGCCTCGTCCAGTATTCCTGCGACTTTTCCAAGTTTATATCCCCGATAAATTCAGCAAAAAGGCCATTCATTCCTTATAATTCCAGCATTTGAAATAAATTCATCAAGAAAATGTGTTTATTTTCCGTTTTCTTAAGAATTATTTTAACTGCGCCTCACGGTTACGGAAAGTAGTTCAGCATGGGAGTTTACTGGGATATGCATTTTGGACAGAGACTTGCAACGGACCAATCAAATGTTAGGGAATTGTGTAAATTTTGTTGTGCTGGAATTACTGATACGCTCGTATGCATTTCAGTTTTATATTACAGGTATATGCACACGCGGTAGGCACAAAATGAGCTTTATAGGAATTAAATAAGTGTATAATTATGTCACTTTTCCACCAGTTCTAAGATTTACAAGTGCCCGTTGTACAGATATAATCATTCGTATGCAAACGAGGCATTATATTTTTTAATTATTTATATTAATAAATGCGTCACCTGAAAAAAATACATTTTCGACAGATTATAAAGTATGATCACTGCACATTAAAAAATAAATACAGGTAATAAATAGTAATTTCCGTTAACATATTAAGGAAACACGGTTATCGCTCCTGATATGTATTTATACTATATTTGGGTGGATTTGGATGTATTTGGGTGCTTCGTGACCGTGCCCCGGACCCCTCTAGCATTCTCAAGAACTTTGCTCGTTCAACGGTATGGCCGCACCACTTTTCAATACCCTCCTACGCCGGTGACACATATCACGTGTACTATACGCAATTGGTTGTGGTCAATCTTTTAAATCAATAAAGAAAAGAAAAGATGGATGGATGGATGTGCATTCACCTCTCTCCGATAGTTACGCCGATTTTCCCCCATTACGCCGCATTTTCACCTTTATCCAAATAATCGACCATTACGCCATTTAGTGACGCCGTGCATTTTCATGTCTCCGATAACCGTAGGCTAAATCGATCAGTCAATGGTAACTAGGCTTTGAGATCGATTAACCGTTGTCTGACATATGTCGAGTCCGTTGTACGAATTGAGACTGTAATATAATGGTAAAATGTTAAATACAGATACACGTACACTCCTGTAACCTATTTCACCAACATTGCAAAGTATACTTATCTAGCAAAGTATACTTTGAGGGAGTAATCATTTATTTTTCCTGAAATGCATAATTTCATATAGAACTACCAACTGCATATATTTGATGATTAAAAGTATGCAGAATTATTATACTTAATGTATTACATTATCACAGCCAAAATGGCCGTGATAATGTAATAAATTCAGTATAATAAAAATTTAAAAAATTAATTCTTAAATTTAAAATTTCTCCCTCAAAGTATACTTTGCTAGATAAGTATACTTTGCAATTTTGATGAAATCGGCTACTTTCTCTACAATTCTTTCACTAGTGGTTAACCCATTCCTTTCGCCGGAATACACCTTTACGGGTAAGAAATTTATTAAATATTTTATTTTTGTTATTTCTCAATGAAAGTATATGTTGTGACCACTCATTTGAACCGTCTCGGTTCATATACTTCTGAGCGCATAGAAGGCAAATATTTAGGATTTTCCGCAAACATAACGTCGTCTGGGGTAGATCGAGTCAGTTGTTTGAATTGAGGATGAAACACATCGATGAAATGAAAATTGTAGATACATACCCGCGGTATGACAGAGATTGGACTGGGCGGCGACTCTCTCGTTGTTAATACGGCTGAAACAGACACACATGTACAGTGGAACCTATATAAACCGGACAGCCTGGGAGGTCCCCAGTGTGTCCGACTTAAAGAGGTTTAACTGTATATCAGGCATTTGATCATTCCAAGCCATAGTTGTGTACTATGCGATCACTAAAATATATTATCACCTGAGATAAATGACAAAGACAAATAAGACAGGGCTCCAGATAAGGAATTAGTAATTGAGTATTTTCACTCCATCATTTCTGAAGCAATTGGGTATTTCGAAAATTTAATTGGGTAAAATAAAATGACACTACTGTTTACACATCAACAGACAGCAATTATTGAATAGTTTGCTTCGAAATGAAAACACGTCCTGGCATTTCATTAGAATTGTCTCCTAGGAGACAATTCTAATGAAATACCAAGATGTGTTTTCAAGGAAAATAAGAAATCTATGCTGTATTTGTGGTCTGTTTATTGTTTTCTGCAGCATGATAAATAAACTACAATATTGTGATTGCTTTTTTATACTCGCTCCTTCTGATTTCAATTGGGTTTTTGGCAATTTTAATTGGGTATTTACGCAAATACGCAGCTCATCTGGAGCTCTGATAAGATGACGTGTGTTTTCTAGGTGTTCGGTTTAGAGTGTTCCACTGCACTACTGTCTGTTCCACAGCTTTCTGCCGACGAGCTTCGGCGATTAAACACATCAATTTAGATCTCAAACTATTTAGAAGCAAGTACGTTTTAATCAATAACACAAAAGTCACTCTTCCCAATTGTATTTGATGCAATTTATCAAATATTGATTTTATTGCGAAAACAAATCCTATGGGAATTTATCATGAGGCAAAAAAAGCGCTTGGGCGTCACCTGGATGGTCCAAAAGCGATAATTTTGGCTAGATAGCTTGGAAATGATGTAACTAAGAAAACAAAATTTGGATTTTTATTTGACAAAAATATCTAGTTCAGTCCCCATGTTAAATTTCCAAAGAAAATTTTTGTTTTTGTCAATATAATAAATATTTGATGGAATTTCCAAAAATGGGGAGGGTGACCTTTTCGTGTTTGATAAAAACTACTTAATATATGCATCATCCTTTTTCATATTTAATGGGTTTAATAGCCGTCGCAGGTAGAACACTTGGAAAAAAAAGTAAATTACTGTCTCTTCCACGTTTTTTTGCCGACGAACTTTTAGCTATTAAAAGGTATCACTCAGTAGATACAGACTGTTCTTTAGATCAGAGACATCATATGAGACATGTTCTGCCAAAATAAACATTACTTCACCATTACCCCACGTATTGATTGGCATTATTATACATTTTATATCAGACGTAACTGATATCGGGGGCGAAAACCGTATTTTCTTAAAATGTTAACGGACATTATAATTGATTCCCTGTATTTAAGTTTTGATGTGCAACGAAAGTACTTTATAATCTGTTGAAAATATTAGTTTGTTCAGGTGACGCATTTAAATTTATTTTAAATAATTAAAATATAACACGACTCATTTGCATATGAAAATAGCATGATATACTACCGCGCGTCACTATCAGTAAAATAAACATTACTAAATGATTATATAAATTTGGGCCGCGCTCTGTGAAAACCGGCCTTAATGACAAAATTTTCGATTTGCATTTTTTTACATTTTCTGATGCGGACACCTGTCAAAAACAATATTCTGAAAAGAAACTGCAATTATGTTTAATAGTTTTTGTTTTATCTAACTTTTTTTGTAGCACCATGTGAATCACGCACGAAAAAAAAACGTAACGTCATCGAGAAAATGACGTTATTGAAACGGCGACGTTTGTACAATGCAACTCAACAATTTGAAGTTAGATAATGTGTGCAGTCCATATGTGCATGTGCGTTTGCTTTATATTATTTACACGCCTCCGACTAGAACGGCCCTTTGAATAACAAACAAAGCATTATTTAGTACAATGTAGTACAATGTAAGAAAATTAACAACAATCTGGCAAAGTCGGACTTCTTAAATGTGTAAATGTTGGAGACCTGTGCATCTGTGCAGTCTGATCAGTGTCTACAATGATTGCAAATATACTAGTAAAATTACTATACATTCATATAACCATATTTACAAGTAGTCATTTTAAATAATATTTACATTGTTATCAAACGGCAATCGTACGGCTGATTCAATGTGATATTTTTGAAAGTAGCTAAATATTACGTGACACCGTACACGTAAGTGGTAGCAGATACAGAAATCAGTAGGCTACGTCCTCGGTGGCTACAATTATGTATAACAATTATCATGATTATTGTGACGCAGTAAATATGCATGTGACACAAAACCAACACACTAAATACTAAAACATGTTTGGCCCAGTGTCACCATGATGCGATATGCCAGGAGCGGCGTATATTTTGGCACTACCATAATTATACATCTGTGATACGCTTATTTTTCTGAAAATTTCCAAATTGAAACATTGCACAGGCGAAACAGTAAATTAAACGAATTAAGCCCTGTGCCCAGTTCTATTTGTTACATAATACTGATTCTGTGATGGTGTTATCTAACAATTACCAGTTGTATGGTTATTTAGTTTCAAATGTCAGGGCACAAGTCGTCCATATATTATAAAAAATAATCGACAAAATCACTACGTGTTTCCTTGAAGGAAACCGAAAAAATAGACAACTGTCTGAACCACTATGGAAACAACTATAAAATTCTGCTTTGCGTATCCATCATTAAAATGTTGTGAGCCACAAATAGTAAAGCGTATGGTTATACATAGGACAACGTCAACTTATTGCAATGACGCAACTATTTCACATTTCAAAATTCGACATGACGTTGGTAAATTTAAGCGTAACTTTGCGACGTCATTTTCAGGCTTTCATGACGTTGTCATTAAGGCTGGTTTTCACAGAGCGCGGCCCATATGTATAGTGGGCACTCGTAATTTTTAGAACCGGTGGAATAGTGATACACTTATTTAACTCCTATGAAGAAAATGTTGTGCCTACTGAGTGGGCATGTACCTTTAAATCTAAAAAATACTTCAATGTAAGTATTTTTTCAACAATAACAACAAAAAGTCCCCCCCCCCCCCCAAAGAAACTTTGTGTTTGATGAAATTTATAGTGAAAATACTATTTTCCTATGGGAATTTAACATGGGGGAAAAGAAGTGGGAAGTGGAAGCGCTGGGGAAGCAGTAAAATCATTTTGGAAATTTACTCCGAAGCATGGCTATATATATATACCTTGGAAATGGTGTAACTATGAAAACAAACGTTAGATTTTGAAATTCGGTCCACAAATAAAAAAACATTTAAAAATATCTATTTTAGCCCCCATGTTAAATTCCCGTAGGAAAATATTATTTTCGCAATAAAATCAATATTTGACGGAATTTCATCAAATAAATTGAAGATTTAATGTCTTTAATGGTCAAATGATCTTTTACAGCAAAACGTGGAACAGACAGTAGATGCTCCAAGTCCATGCATCCATGTCTTCCGCGGAGGACATGCTGGCGGGTGGTGGGATGAATTAGACAGTCAAACAATTGCCAGGGGCGGAAATTATTCCCAATGTGCACGGATGCGGGTAATATTTCATGTATATGTCCATGAATGATCATATGCCTGATTTACAGTGAAACCTCTCTAAGCCGGACACCCTGGGGACCTCCCAGTGTGCTCGATTTATAGAGGTTTCACTGTATATTTAAAAACATGTATGTCGAAGCGAGCATAAACACGAGGTGTCTGAGGTCTACTACAGAACCACCTGCTTTAATTTCGCCCAGTTTATCAACGACATAATATTGGCAACGCCAACTATCAAGCAACTTGAGTGTCTGAGCCTGAGCTGTAGCAGGCACAGCCAATCTAGATACTTGATTTCAATGACAATATCCAAGTATTTTGAAATAAATAAATAGACAAATATTGGCAAATGTGGTTACAACAACAACAACGTCGCCCACTCCAAAGTAAGTATTATTTGATATTTTCCTTAATATGCTACGGAAGTTAATGAGATATGGCAGCAAACGCGTCTTCATGAGCTGCAGTTGGTGGTCCAGGGAGTTTGGCACATACTTATGTCGTTTTTGCGAAGAATCGATTTCTGCGCCATATTTCATCAAAATCCGTTACATAATAAGGACACTATAAAATAATACGTACTTTGAATCAGATGGATTCTGGAAATGTCAGTACTTGTTATTGTTGTTAGTACCACGTGATCATACACCTGGATAAGGTATGATATGCCATTTCCCGCATGCTAAATCTCCATAAATGTTTTCAGCAATGTTACATTTTTATAGGATTTATTTTTATTTTCTTAAAGGCCGTGGCTGAAAATACTCAATACATATCTTGGGGCATCATTATTCTTGAATTAAACAGTACTGCTGAAACATTTAGGGAACATTATCAATATGCATGGGTTTAAATGCAGGACGGGGGTGATTACTATCTGACACTCCTTAGGTAAACCGTTATATGGTAGTTAATTCGTGTGAATGGACCCCAACAGACTGGACATGCAACCTGTAATAGCTATCTGAATAGCCATTTGGATAGTGGCTGTACCAAGCAATGCATTCTTCTGATAGCCAGCACATGAACGTTTACTATTTCACCAATAATATTATACCATCAAATATTTAACAATGGAAGTTGGCTTGCATATATTCCATACCAATCAAAATCAAATGAACAGATCAATTGTCATCAACGGAGTCAAATGCTCTAAAGCATAAGCATGTGGGGTGGTGGGGATGGGGCTATTGTTGCTCGTTTGTATGTTCTCATGATGCCAGTATAGACCAATCTCTGTTTCGCTAGTATATCTGCATACTCTAGGAGAGAGGTGGCAGGGCTTTTGTGTTTTCCATTTATGGCTATCTGACATAATGTTGTTTCAAGTATTTCACAGTTATCATAATATATGCAGGAACAAAAGTCAAAAGTCATGTATTTGCTTTGCTTTAAACCTTCAAATGCAGGAAACGAAAATTGTCGTCTGCTGCTGCATTATATATTGTCTTCTTTATCAGTAAAGACATGCTTTGTCAACACTTTTGAATCATTATACCTCCGCGACAAGTTGTGTGTGTGGGGGGGGGACTAGAGTCAGGTTGTCCGTCCGTCCGTCCGTCCGTCCGTCCCTAAACTTAACATCAGAGAAATATGTCGTAACTTATATTTCCTTCATCGAACATTCTTAATATTTCGCGCATGTATTCCTGTAAGGCTCTACTACCATGCTGTGACAAATCCACGACCGTCCAACCCCCGCTGATCCCAAGGTCAAGGTCAATACTTAGTATCTTCACAAGACCTAATATCAGAGAAATCTGTTATAACCTTTATTTCCTTCATCGAAAATTCTTAATATTTCACACATGCATTCCTCACTTAACATCGGAGAAATCATGCTATGACAAGTCCATGACCGTGTCGCCCCCGCTAAGCCCAGGGTCAAGGTCACAGACCCACAAACTATAAATCTACACATTTGGGGACACCTGGGCCCACGCAGGGGGTATTTCGTAATCCTCGCTTACTGACAAATTTGTTTACATTGAAAATGATTCCCAAGTGCTGCCAAAGAATGTTTTTGACGAGAAAAATGAAAATTAGACAATAAACAGAAGACAACAAATATTAATTCAACAATGTAAGGGTTAATGCTGTTAAGTTTATATAACTACATACATACTTATTATTTCATACATGCACCATGAAATTACCAGGCAAAACTAGAGATTATGTTTGTATTTCACCCCTAAGTAACTGGATTGGATTTAGATATGTTAATTTTGCAACCAATCCAATTGTCACAAAATAATTTTCAGACTAGTCCATTTATGAAAATGGGGTGTTTTTGTTCTCAAAAATATAAAAATTACTTGCAAAAAGTGCAGATCCTGATGAGACGGCTCTTAATGAGCCGGCTCATCTGGATCTACACTTTTTGCCAATACCACTATACAGGCCTGTGGTGTTGATGGAGAAATTCTTACAAACGTTTCAACGTAAATAAATGGCCAAGTGTTTCAGCGCTCTTGTTTCTTGCAACGGTCAATAAGAGCAAGGTCATGCTAATTGAAGGTCATTCATTTCTGATCACTGGCTCATGCTATTGTGCTGCATAGTGTCTGTACCGTCAGATCTGAAACCATTGGACTTTGCCCATAGTTTGCGAAAAGTAGGTAATTGTCGCGCGAATGCCATTGTACTGTTTTCTATTACAGTTCGGATCCAATGCACATGTAAATATCGCATACGAATACATTTACTTTGTACATCTACATGTACATGAAAGCGGACGAATGTTTGACAAAAAAGGGTCTTACAAATAGTATTTAATTGCCATTAGTTCATAAGAACGACGCCAACAGCATGTATCGCATCGCTGTGGTGGCTGGATCACAAACATGCACATTGATACAGTACAGAAGAAGTTATAGGAGAATAGAGGAATGCGCATGCATCTACTGAACGATAATATGGATAAGGACAAAGATGCATATGAAGTTTCAAGTGAATCACTCATATGGTAAAGAGCTTATAGCAGAATGAATGTACTGAAGTGGGAATTTCAGAGTTATTTCACATTGACCGATGCCAAGGGGGAGGGAACATTCTGGGGCGCGAAATAAAAAAAATGGATGATAATAAACATGCACATGAAGTTTGAAGTCAATTAGCTGTACAATAAAGAAGTTCAGGTTATAGGAGAATGGAGAAATGTGCACACATCTACTGGATGAAAACAATATAATATATTATTTGACCTTCACATTGGGCATGCGGAGAGCATGAGTGTGGTGGGGAATGGGAATGTGGATGATCATAAACATGAACATGACGTTTCAAGTCAATTGGTCGTAGATCAAACAAGTTATAGGAGAATGGAGAAACGCGCACGCATCGACTGGACATAATTTATAAGTTATTTGATCTTGACCTTGGGCATGGGAGAGCATGGGTGGGGTAAGGAATGAAGATATGGATGATAATGGACATGTACATGAAGTTTCAAGCCCAATAGGTCATACAGTACAGAAGATATAGGCGAATCGAAAACGTGACAGACAGACATACGCACGGACGTACACACTGCGGTATACTTGTAAGCCCACTTATTTGTGCACCTGTAAATAGTCTGCCTGTGCACAAGAACAAATGTTGCACAATTACCTCTTGTACGCACGAATTCATCCACAAGTATACCTGGTGGAAGATTGACGGACAGACGGACGGACAGCTTTTGCATTTAATTTTCGCTACGCGATAGGGTAAGAAGTGGTCAGATGCATGCCACAACATGTCACTGATAGTGACATATCAAGAAGTACATGCAGTGGGCACATGGGAGTCGGGAACTATTGTGATGTGTAACCCGGCTACATGTGTCATGATACTGCTCCAAGTGGTGAAACTGACCGATAACATGTACAAACTAAAATGGCAGAGATGGCAACTCAATACTCTGTATAATATAGTCTAAGGAGAACGGGATCAGATATGCTTCATATAGAGAATAGTAGGTTAGTGCCGTGAATGGGAAAAAAATATCCGGCAAGACTCAAGAATTTCCTTATTTCTCATCATAAGTATATGTTGTGACCACTCATTTGAACCGTCTCGCCGAGACGGTTCAAATGAGTGGTCACAACATATACTTTGGTTCAGAAATAAGGAAAATAGATAGGGAATAGTAGGTTAGTGCCGTGAATGGGAAAACATATCTGACAAGGCTCAGGAAACGGGATGGGCGAGGCTCTGCCGAGCACATCCCGTTTCTGTGCCGCGCCAGATATTTTTTCCCATTCATGGCACTAACATACTATTCTATTTATCCCGTCAACACCTACAAATTGCTGTAAAATGCAAAAATAGTATTGACTGGATATCAAAAATGTTTCACGGCATTGTGTTTCACGGCACATACGCATTGTGTTGACGGGATAAATATGTATTCAGTCACATGTATGATTCCACTACATTCGAAACAAACGGTCATATTCTATATAGTCAGTTCTTAATAATAGTGTACCCACCTGATTTTGCAATAACGGAATATCCGATCATTCCCGTTGTTGCAATTGAATATATCAACATATACAGTAAACAGCCACACACTAATATACACGATATCCACATATATTTCATTGACAACATACTTGTATATATCCTCTCAACACAACTGTATAATGTCCACGTACCACACAGTTAGTCCTCTCAACACAACTGTACTGTATTAATTCGTTCCCACGAAATAACAATTCGTTCCCTCAATTTAACAATTCGTTCCGTCGAATTAACAATTCGTTCCCACGATACAACAATTCGTTCCCTCGAATTAACAATTCGTTCCCATGAAATGACAATTCGTTCCCTCTAATTAACCATTCGTTCCCACGATATAACAATTCGTTCCCACGAATTAACAATTCGTTCCCGTGGGAACGAATTGTTATTTCGTGGGTACGAATTGTTAAATTGAGTTAAATTGAAGGAACGAATTGTTAATTCGTGGGAACGAATTGTTAAATTGAGGGAACGAATTTTTATTTCGTGGGAACGAATTAATAAAAATAATCTACGCGCCCTACATGTGTCACACAGGATTACTGTTTAACTGTTGAAAAGTGGGAACCGAAAATGTTCGTCTTCTGTTGTTTTTTATCGTTTATTTTCTCCACATAAAAAAACATTGTTTGGCAACATATTATAATCATTTCGTTTGGAAATGATTCTCAAGTGTTGCCAAGCTATGTAGTTGATGAGACAAATAGAAAATAAATAACAAACAGCAGACAAAAATAATAGTTCAGCGTTGTAAGGGTTTATGCTATAAATGACACAAATTTCTTTTTTTCAGAGACATCAACTGATACATATTCTGGCAAAATAAACATTCATTCACCATTACCCGACGTAGTCATCGGCATTATTATACATTTTATATCAGACGTAAATTTCCAAACGGATATCTGGGGCGAAATCCGTGTTTCCTTAAAATGTTAATGGACATTACTATTTATTCTCCCTATTTATTGTTTGATGTGTATTTATTCTCCCTATTTACAATCTGTCGAAAATGTGTTTTTTTTCAGGTGAAAATAGCCTGATACCACCGCCAGTCACTATCAGTAGTACTGATAGTGACTGGCGGTGGTATCAGGCTATTTTCATATTAAAATGAGGCATGATCTTTTTAATTGTTTATACTAATTAAACGCGTCACCTGAAAAAAAAACACATTTTCGACAGATTGTAAATTTTAGTAATATATATTGTACTGACAGTACAATATATATTACTGAATGAGTATATCTGTATAGCGGGTACTCGTAATGTTTAGAAGTGGTGGAATAGCGACACAATTACACACTTATTTAAATTCCCATAAAGAACAGTTTGTGCCTAATGAGTGGGCATGTACCCTTAACATCCAAATATCCAATGCAAATCATATGTTTACGCTTTGACTGTAGTCTTACGTGTAATCCAATACAAATATAATACACGCCGCGCTCCAGATAAGGAATTAGTAATTGAGTATTTTCACTCCATTATTTCTGAAGCAATTTTGGGTATTTCAAAATTTTAATTGGGTAAAATAAAATCACACTACTGTTTACACATCAACAGATAGCAATTATTGAATTAGTTTGCTTTAAAATATTAATGGTATATTAACAACGGCAAAACAATGAGGGATCGTAGCTAGTTATCCCGCGTTGAATTTATTTATAGAAATCCTGTCCAAATTGTGCAGTTTCGAACCTTATTGCTTATAAAAAGATAATGTAGCACGATTTGTATGAAGATTTGCTGTGAAAATGAGTCAATTTAGTGACTTCGACTACTGTACATGTATCTACGCAATCCGATATGTGACTACATTATTCGCCAGATTCATATTTTTGCACTTATTAATGTTAAAGTTTAAACTTAAATTTAAGTGGGTTTCCTCCGGGTTCTCCGGTTTCCTCCCACATTAATGACTGCCGTTACACATTCATCTGTGCCAACGAAAGCATTTGTATAAGTGCTCTCACGCTTGTTTGTAATCGTTGTAAAATAAATAAAGTTTAAACTTTATTAATGTTATTGTAATCAGTGTAGACTCAGATCAGACTGCACAGATGTGCAGTCTGATCTGGTTCTACTCTGTTTGCAAAACGCAATGTTTGTACTATGCGGTAAGAAATAAACGCTGAAATACAGCACAGGACCGGGGTGGGGTGGGGGGGGGGCGGGGGGGGGGGCGTTTCACTAAACTAAAATGTTCGTAAGTGCAAAATTATTTTAGTCTGTACATTTCACATTAACATTGTTTTCTTATGCATATGCAGCCTATGCTCAATAAATCTAAATTTATCACTTTAAATTTCCAGACGATCCTAAATTTGCACTTACGAACAGTTTAGTCGTACGAAGTTTAGTGAAACGAGCCTCTGTTCTCTATAAATATATTTGCAAGGGAGATAACTAGCTACGATCCATAGCTTCGATTTAGGCCTCTCGTATCGTTCCAAAGGGATACATTCCAGTTTGACAATTATCGGCCCTGTCAATGTTAGACCACACCAAATAGTTTTACTATATAATTTAACCGAATCCCATCCAATAAGGCCAGTCTCTCCTACTTTCACTATTCGTATGGATGCTGTGGGACCTACAGCCAGTCTGTAGTGGCTCTGCATGAATTAAACAATAGGTTTACTTACTCCTAAGAAAGAAAAATCCAACCTCGTCATATCCTCCAAAATTGTTTATATTTTATGCCCACGGAAACTCTGTTTACATCACGTGGCCAACAGGTTCAGTGTTTTCTTTTAAATGCTACAAATATGCTGAACACTGGTCTTAAAAGCACCCCCAACATGTTCCTCAAGTTAAACTGGGTAGTAATAGATCAAGATTTGCAAGCAAACTAGGTGTGTGACCTCAAAACGCCCGCACTATTTGTTTTATACCGGACTACATGTACTTCTGCATACCCCCTGTGCGATTTCGCGCCATTTGGTATTCTCTAACCTCAAGATAATGATAAGTATGTAAATGGGAAATATCGCATATAGTGTTACAAAGGTTTCAACAAAATCTGATACATGGTCAAGTGTGACCCTAAACGACATACTCAGTACTTGTTTGTCATGCACGGGAATGATGTGCGTGTATGGCAAACTGACTATAAATACTTTTCTTTGATCAATGCATATTCAGATCTTAGTAGGTCACTGAATGTATTATTGCTTTGATTTTCGCAGCTCAAATATTTGAATTGTTAAGTTTATTAGAACAGTTTTAGTTCTCACTTGTATAATCAATGAATATTTTTAAATTAATGTCTGTTCCACGTTTTGCTGCCGACGAACTTTTGGCTGTTGAACACATTAAATCTAAAACATATTTAAATGTAAGTGCTTTTTTATCAATAACAAAAGTCACCCTCCCCAAAAAAGATATTTGAATTGATTTTATTGCGAAAAAAAGATTTTCCTATGGAAATTTAACATGGGGGCTAAAAAATAGATTTTTTAAAAATATATTTTGTATTTGTATACCGATTTTCAAAATATAACTTTTGTTTTCTTAATAACATCATTTTCAAGCTATCTCGCCAGGTTTCGGAGACTATTTCCAAAATTTTGGAAATTGACTCCCCATGTTAAATTCCCATAGGAAAATCGTTTTATCGCAATAAAATCAATATTTGACGGAATTTCATCAAATAAACAAATACAGAGCCTACAAATTTAAATTCCCGGCATCTGTCAAAAAAAACGCAGCCGATAAAGTAAACATACGCAATGCGCATGCCCAAAGGAACTGGTTTAATACGCGAGCGATACATGGTATCGGACTGGAAACGGCGGTATCAGGCTAGTAACGATGGTATCAGACTAGAAATGGCAGTATCAGACTATAAGTTTCAGTATCAGACTGGAAAACACGCCGTATCAGCCTGGACTGTGTATGTTATTGCTGTAGGCAAATACAGGAAATTTCTAGGCAAAAATTGATATCTAAGTAACAAGATTAAATACTGTAACACGTGGGCCTATAGAGTATAGAAAAGCCAACTATTGCCAAATGTCCATACACTATAGCCTGACGTTACTAGAACGCGCAATTACGTCACCAGACCAGTTCGTAGCGGTCGCACTGATATTTTGAAATTGATGCGGTTGCATCACGCGGCGTGTAATATGGCCCCGGAACATGTATGTGTAAATCAGTTGTTTGAATGGAGCAGATTTTATCAGGTAACCTGCCCTGTATTGACCGAATACGTACTGACTGATAACATATTTGTGTATCAGGCATTGCCCTGATATAAATACCCGGGTTACTACGAAGCGAAAACTGATGGTACATTGGTCGGATGACGTCACGTGACGTTACCGAATAACGTCAGTGTAATGACGCAACGTCATTTTCGAGCATAAAACGTTACCTGATAAATAGAATACCAGGCTAGTGTATTTTGATATCAAGTTTATCAGGCTCGGCTCGGAAACGGTAGGAATTCCTCGGCAAGCCTCGTAATTCTTACGCGTTTCCTAGCCTTGCCTGATAAACTTGATATCAAAAGACACTAGCCCGGTATTCTCTATATCAAAGTACCGAAATTATTGCATATGTGCTCAATTTACACGATATTTCCCATGGAAATGTAATGATAGCGTTCGACCATGTCCAGCCGTGGGTAAACGATTGCCGTGGCAAGAGGCTCAGCCAATCAAGCTGCTTAATTTCAAGCACAGCATTCAAACATTTTGAAATTAAGAAATTGACAAATGTTTGCAATATTGGCGCAGTCGGTAGTGTGTACGTTAATGGTTTGATATGTATCACGTGCACATCTTATCATTTATCAAATGGAAGCTCAACTCAACACATCTTGATTATATTGCACTACAGGGGCGGATCCAGCATTTGGGGAACGGGGGGTTGTCTAGTTGCGAAGGTAACTCTTGCAATCTCCTCCCGTACAGTCCGTAGCTAGCTACGGACGATATGGGAGTTACCATAAGAGTTACCGTTCGCAACTAGGGGGTTGTCCTATTTTCGAGGTCTTCGAAGTGCACTTTCCAGTGCTTTTACGGCATTTAAATTCAGACTCCAACTGGTGGTTAACTGTGATCTATGTAAACTCCGTGGCTGAACGGGAGGGGGAGGGTTGCAACCCCGGACCCCCCCCCCCGTCCAGATCCGCCCCTGGGTCGTCCACAGCACCGAGGGGCAATATTTTTTACTGTTCCCCGAATCACCATAGAATAACTGTTTTATTACTCAACCTGTAAACAGTGTACAAGTATATGTATGTGACACAATGGACGTACATTTGGCGTGGGGCGCGTCGACTGACCGATATACGTTTAAATGTATGACGTAAATGATTTTCTGAGGGGGAGGGGGTGGTGAAAATAGTTTTGACTATTCCACAGCTTTCTGCAATACTAGAATGGACGGCACTGGTGCTGGCGACAGCTGCAGATCCTGAAGTTGAAGAGGTAGGCCTACTACGGTTACTTAATATTTGTGAACAACGCCTTTGGTTGCATTCCTCTATCTCACTGTACTTAATGATAGATTGTACATTTCTGTGCCCACTGGTGGACATTATGTATGTGGCCGGGATGTTTTTGCTCCGCAACTTCTGTATCAAATGCTTCCTTGCTGAATGACTTGTCAATCTTTTTCCGGCATCCAGGTTTCCTTTCTTCGCCATGGTTTTTAATAATGCTCCTAGTTTGTTTGTTCCAACGCGTTGTTTCGTGAACCACTGACATCCATCAGTGATGGGAACAGTGCAAGTCGCTAGATAAAATGGGCTATCAGCATGACTGAAGTTTTCGGGTCGTTTAAGTGCGTATTCCTTGTAGATTTCAACTGGGCAGTTTTCTTCGCCGGTAGCAAACTTTTTTGGCGTCACGGCTCTCACATCACATAAGTTCGCACCAGTCCTAGTTTTAGTCTGGCGCTCGTTCAGCTCAAGATATTGTACCCCGTCTGAAGCGGTTTGTAGCTGCACATCACCCCATCTGCAATTGATTATTGACACTGACAGACTTTTTTGCAAATTTACCTTGTTTGCGATTTGCAACATATTTGTCTGATATTGTGTTCAGCCGTTTCCAAGGAAATGTTCTACGGAAATACCCGAACTGAAAGTAGTTCCATGTATGTAGTTCCTGAAACCGGATTGACCGTGATATGCGTATTGGCGTCAGTGACCTGATACAACATTATGTTATCAGACATGCTGTATTCGGTCAATGCACGGCTAGTTACGTGATAAATAGTAAATACATGGTTAGTGCCGTCGCATATAAAATATATTCGGTTGAGCCTTAGACAGCTTTATTGGGGCGAGCTTTAGCCTCCTCGTTTTTGGCTTCCTGGTTACGGCCCTGATGATGTGTCAGGAAGTTTTATATATTTGTTTGCTTTCAATAAAGCAAATTTTCTATTTATATTATCACAATACACACTATTGTATTTGATCAAAATCCGAGGACTTTGTATTTTATTTTACTTAGTTTAAACATATTGTATTTGCATATTGTTTACAAGTTCATTGTCAATGTCAATGTTACTATATACAGTACTATACAAATGGGATTGGATTGAAAGCAAGCTTATTTAAATCCTCTCCCTTACATGTGACTAGATATCATAGGATGCCGAAACCAAGATATTCCTACCATCAGTTTTAGAACAGTTTATATTATGTGATAATTGATATTTTCTGGATTATAAGTTGTTCTGGTTTCAGCATCGTCTGATACACGGAAATTACATTAAAGCAATTAAATTTAAAATTTCAGAAAAATATAGTATTGACACAAATGTACAGGCAATAGGTTCTATATAATCAATTACGTGATACATGAAATGGAAAAAAAATAAGGAAAGAAGCAAGCCACAATAGGAGTTGGAGTCTTGTTCCCACACCAAGCCATGTCCAGTTATCGCCACCCCAAGTCAGTTAGTGATAAGCATGTGCACACGCAGGCATCATTATATGGTGCATTAAAACGACCGGTGTTTTGTATGAATAGTCTAACTGATGCGAAAATGGCTTCATTGGAGTTATTGTCAAGTTGTCTATTGCCATAGAGTATAGTGTGGAGGGTGGGTTGGCAAAACGTGTGTATGTCGTCTATTAGTTGAGCTCTATGTGCTCCATATTGAGTGCAGTGGAAAAAGAAATGGATGGCATCTTCAACTTGTCCACAGTTACAGTTGGGTGAGTCAATAATGTTCTTACGATATAAATCATGATTGAGAGAACTGCATTTCGTTCTAAGACGTGTGTGTAATACCTGGACATACCTAGTACCACTGTAGTAGTAGGTTGGGACCTCTCCGGTATTTGTTTTTATTTTGGTTTTAAAACAATTAAGTGATGGGGCGTTCCGTGTGTCATCTGGAAGAGAGTTCCACTCCCGGATTGTGGATGGTAGAAACGAGTTATAATAAAGGGTGGTTCTGGACCGTAAAATCTGTATATTCTCAGGGTTTCGTAAATTGTAACGGGACGTATCTATTTCCGGTGGAAGCACATCGACCAAGTAACCGGGTGAGATGCCATTTTTCATTTTGTAAAATAGGGACAATTTATGGGAGTGACGTCTATTTCCTAATGTTTCCCAACAGGTTTCTATATATAAAGACTCGATTGAAACAAGCCGAGTGGCACCTGTAGCGATATGTGCTGCTTCAATCTGAATTTTTTCGAGGGAATCCTTCTCATACTGGGTACAATTATCCCAGACGACATCCGCATATTCTAATACCGGTTTAATAAAAGTAAGATAAATTATTTCAAGGCATTTTCTATCTAGAATGTATTTTAATTTTCTCATAACATTGATCCTACGCCATGCCTTTCCGGTTATGTAGTCTATGTGTTGGTGCCATGTTCCCTCGTTATTAAAATACAAACCTAGATGCTTGTGACTATCAACTTCTGAGACATTAACATTATTCATGAGGATTGGGGGATGTACTTCTCTATTACGCTTACGTGTTATGCGTAGTGATTCAATTTTCCTTGGATTAAATGATACAAGCCAGGTATTAGACCAGTTAGTAATTATATCGAGATCGTTGTTTATAGACCTGGATGCTGTTGCTGGCGAATCAACAATAAGATATAAACTGGTGTCGTCTGCGAAAAGTCGAATATTAGAATTTATGTCCGCAACAATATCGTTTATATATAATAGAAATAACAAAGGGCCGAGAATAGATCCTTGCGGGACGCCAGCCTTCATTTGGTTCCAGTTAGAATAAACATCTGGTAATACAACCCTTTGCTTGCGATTATTAAGATAACTTTTAAGCCAGTCGTGAATATTATTAGTAACACCTGCGGCTCTCAGCTTCAAAAGAAGACCTGTATGCCAAACTCTATCAAATGCTTTGCTTATGTCGCAGAATACCACCCTCATCTCTTTTCCATCGTCTAATGCACGACAGAATGTATTGTAAAGGAATGTCAGTTGGTTTACAGTTCAGTCGCCAGGTACAAACCCGGACTGTAATGGTGTTAATATATTATTGTCATTAAAATGATTGTACAAATACTTGAAAACCGCCCTCTCAAGAACTGTACTAACAGTGTTAAGAAGGGAGATGGGACGATAATTCGAAGTGAGAGAAGAATCTCCAGCTTTAAATATCGGGCACACATTTGCCTCTTTCCATACGTCTGGAAATAGTCCACATTCAATTGATTTGTTAAAGAGGTCTTTTAGGGGAGTTGCTAATTCGTACTTTGTTTCTTTAAGTATACGATTATTCAAGCCATCTGGTCCAGAGGCTTTACCTATGGACAAATTAGAAAGGATTGTTTGTATTTCTGTTTCGTTAAGGGTGATAGTTTCGAGTCTACTGGTTATTGCATAAGGCGTTACTATGGGTGAAGGAACAGGAGGTTCTTGTAAAAGAGTTTGATCACGGAAAAAGTTATTTAAAATGTTAGCTTTCCCCGTGTTATCGTCGATTATTGATCCATTATGTTGAAGTGGTGGGATTGTTTTATTTTCATTCTCGCATATAAATGTTTCAAAGTAGACCACCAATCTTTTGAACGGAGTTGACCTGATTTTAATTTGTTACTTATCCCAATGTGGTAATCTTTCTTTGATTCCCGAATTGCTGAAATAACGTCATTCCTGAAACTTCGAAATTTTAACCAATGTGAATGGTTATTTGATTGTTTTGCTTTATGATATAATCGTTTCCGCTTCCTGATCATTCTCTTAATAGTAGTGGTTATCCATGGTAAATCAGATTGTCGAACAAGTATTTCTTTGTTAGGTATATATTCTTGGGCAAGAGACATGACTTTATTAATTACATTATGGGCGTATTCATTTATATTTTCAGATTTTAGGTTGTCCCAGTTTGTGGTTGATATTTCTCTGCGTAACATGTCGCAGTCTCCAAGCTCATATTGCCATATTTTGCGCTTAAACGGTTTAAATTTATGCTTCGAAAATTTTAGGAAGCCATATATAGGACAATGAAAACGTGTATCTTGTGGCAAAAATGGATCTCCTACTCCGCTGCTAACGATGTTGTCTCTATTTGATACAAACAATAAGTCGATGATTGATTCAGAATGCTCGGTGAAGTGAGTTGGAGAGGAAATACACTGCGACAGTGAAAACTGAGTACAAATTGAAGTCACCTTTCTATTGGATTGTGAGTTCAAAGTATTATAGTTAAAATCGCCAGCAATTACAATATCTCTATGGCCAGTATCTATCGCCATATGAATTGAGTCTTCGATACTATTACCATATACAGCATTAACATTCGGGGGCCTGTAAAAGACGCTAAATAAGAAAGATTTATTATATGACACAACTTCAATCCAAATTGATTCAATGTTAGGGAGCTCGAGGTCTCGCCTACGCTTATGGAATAGTGTGTCTCTAACATATAGAATTACACCTCCGTGCCTATCGCCTTGTCTATCTTCCCTTTCTGGAGATTTAAAATTGTAAAACAGCATATCATCTGTTTTATTTTCGTCGCCAAGCCATGTCTCTGTAAAAGCTATTAGATCAAAGTCTTTGAGCTCAGTGCGTAATATGTCTAGTTTTGAGTACATGCTTTGAACGTTACAATGTACGAATGACAAGTGGTGAGATAGATAATTTGATAAAATTATTTCGGACGCTGATTCTTGGGTGAATGACGTAGACGGAATGGAACTAAATGACAAATCCAGCAAATCGTCGCTATCTATGGGACTGGGGTTCGGATGGACGTCTCCCGAGAGAATAATAAGTAACCATGTTGTCCATATTATGCTGAAAATCGTTAAGCACAAGATGTTAGAGAACTGTCTGTTACATTCCATTGTTAATGTGGATGGTGTAGACCGACGGTTCTGAAGGGACTTGGCCATATATGGAA
Organism: Conchocele bisecta; assembly: GCA_029237695.1. NCBI lineage: Eukaryota > Metazoa > Mollusca > Bivalvia > Lucinida > Thyasiridae > Conchocele > Conchocele bisecta. The sequence goes on along the minus strand of CM055276.1, from coordinate 30,902,901 downwards.
GATTTGCATTGATTCGGACTGAATAGAGTACGCTGTATGTCAATGCATACTCGGACAATAGATACGATAAAAATAGAAAATGGATTGCTAGTGGAAACCTGCTGCGCACACGATAAGTGCATCTGTTCAATATGGTCGAACGATGTCTAGCTAAGGTCACGTGACTGAGGAAATCATCATTATGAACATCGCTACGATCATACCGGACAGATTAAAACAAGACTTACAAGAAATGAAGATAGCGGGCCCCGGACGCAGCGGTGTGCGAAAGATTCCCCAAATTCCCCCACTGTGGCTAGCAGAGTTGCACAAGAAACATAAAAGGGACATGCATGTGACGTATGTTTGATGTTTTATTTTACTTGATATGTATACTATAATATACTGTGATACACAGGGGAGATACTTCATAAATTAAATGAGCTAAATGCCAGTAATCACACGTTGTGCATGTGTGGATGCGTAAATCCATTCGTCCGTCTGTGCATGTATATGACCAACTGCACAGTTAATCCACCAATAATTTGAAATTCCGAAGATTCCTGTGGATATGATATTATAGGAATGAATGGCCTTTTTGTGGAATTTATCGGGGTATAAACTTGGAAAAGTCGCGGGAATACTGGACGAAGGCCGGAAGGCCTCTTCCAGTATTCCTGCGACTTTTCCAAGTTTATATCCCTGATAAATTTCATTCCTTATAATTCCAGCATTTGAAATAAATTCATCAAGAAAATGTGTTTATTTTGACAGACGGCAGCCATTTGTTTACATTGACAGCACTGACAGCGCACCTGTCGAAAGTAGTTCAGCGTGGGAGTTTACTGGGATATAAATTTTGGACAGAGACTTGCTACGGGCCAATCAAATGTTAGGGAATTGTGTAAATATTTTTGTGCTGGAATTATTAGATTTTTAAAAGATTGTCCATACTGCTATTTTTTCATTGGCAATGCTGCTACAACCTTTGAAGATTAACACGTAACCCCCTAAGTAACTGAAATGAACTGTTTCATGTTAAGTTTGAGACTACCATTATGCAGAAAAGGGGATCATTTTGCAAAAAAAATAAAAAATATCCTCAAGTGGTGATACTAATGTCTCCAACATATCAGGCCTTTCCACAGCCAGTTGTAGCGCCGTTGGACCGCGACGCTATAATTTCAGTTATCAGTGTGCAGTGGCGCTATAAGTCCGACCGCGGCGCTTATGTTACGCACGCGGTGCCTTGATTTGCTGGCCGAATAATGGTTATGGCCACTTTAAAACCCATTAAAGTCTCTGGTTTCGTTTCAATTTCATTATCCCCTCGCGTAGCGAAAAGGGGATATAGGGATACAAAAGTTGTCTGTCCGTCCGTCCGTCTGTACGTCTGTCCGTCACAAAACTTAACGTTGGGGTTAATCTGCAATAACTTCTGTTTTCTTTCATCGAATGATTTAATATTTCATACATGTATTTGGAATATCATCCCGCATCATTCTACGGAAAGCGTATGCCTGCTTACCCCAAGATCAAAGTCACAAACTTAGAAAACACTCTGTTTCGAAAAATTAACGCTGTGGTTAATTCATTATAGCTTCTGTTTGCCTTGATGGAATGCTTTCATATTTCATAGATGCATTTGTAACAGCAACCCACATCATTATACAGAATGCCCATGGTGCCAGCTAGCCACAAGGTCAAGGTCACATACTTACGAAATGCTCTATTTCCAAAACTTAACACTCGGGTTAAATCATTACTTCTGTTTTCCTTGATGGAATGCTTTAATATTTTATAGATACATTTGTAACAGCATCCCGCATAATTCTACAGGAAGCATGTGGTGCCCGCTAAGCTCAATGTCAAGGTCACATACTCCGAAAATGCTCAGTTTCGAAAACTTAACGCTTGGCTTAATTCATTGTAACTTCTGTTTCCCTTGATGGAATGCTTTAATATTTAATTGATGCATTTGTAACAACAGCCAGCATCATTCTACAGAAACCCAATGGTGCCCGTTAACCCCAAGGTCAAGGTGAAAGACTACTCTACATATTTGGCACCATTTTACAGAAAGCACCGCGATCGATTATTTTGCTTGTGCGTTTCCTCACTAATATTTTCTTCTGGAAGCTGACAACGATAGTGGAGGGGCATATAGTGTTACCCTTGTCCGTCCTTACATCCCATTTTTGTCAAGAAGATTTTACAAGTTTCTATATGAGTTTTTCTTTTCTGACAAGGCCTCGAACACATATTCTAGTTTATCTGGGAGCAGCAGTGGTCGAATGGTTACGATGTCGAACCAAAGGTTGTGAGTTTGATCACCATATCAAGTGGAGACTTTTTTTTATATTAAACCACTGCTCCATTGCACAGACACCACTCATCATGCCCGATTGTATCCTCCAGCTTTCCTTCGCATTTTTTATACATGCTTTCTTGTTAGAGCATGGGTCGTATATGGTTACCGATTGGGATATATTTACGAAACTTCGCACATGCATAGATATCGGGTCAAAGGTGTGTCGCGCGCAAGAATACAACTCTCAGTTTCATAATTTTGGAGCTATTTCCCTTCATGTTTTTATGCCCCCCGCCACCGAATGGTGAGGGGGGGGGGCATATAGTGTTGCCGGCGTTCGTACGTATGTACGCTGTCCCGAAACCGTTACGCTCGGGTAAATGGCTTATAATATATGTTTCCTTGCTCGGATCTGCTTTACATTTCACACACGCATTGCTCCAATGGTCCTCTACAGCCCTGTGACAAATCCACATTCGTCCCAACCCCGCTATGCCCAGAGTCAAGGTCACAGACTTGGTGCGTTCGAAACCTTAACGCTCGGGTAAATGGCTTATAATTTATGTTTCCCTGCTCGGATCAGCTTCACATTTCACACACGTATTGCTCCAATGGTCCTCTACCGCCCTGTGACAAATTCACATTCGTCCCGCCCCCGCTAAGCCCATGCTCAAGGGCACAGACTTGGTGCGTTCGAAACATTAAACGCTCGGGTAAATGGCTTTTACTTTATATTTCCTTGCTCGGATCTGCTTCACATTTCACACTTGCATTGCACCAATGGTCCTCTACCGCCCTGTGACAAATCCACATTCGTCCCGCCCCCACTAAGCCCAGGGTCAAGGGCACAGACTTGGTGCGTTTGAAACCTTAATGCTCGGGTAAATGGTTTATAATTTATGTTTCCTTGTTCGGATCTGCTTCACATTTCACACACGCATTGTTCCAATGGTACTTTACCGCCCTGTGACAAATCCAAATTCGTCCCGCCCCCGCTAAGCCCAGGGTCAATGTCACAGACTGGGTGCGTTCAAAACCTGAACGCTCGGGTTATCAAATTCTGAGTAGATTTCAGTTATACATGTGTAACTGTACAAGTAAAAATAATTTGCTACTATTTGTTGCGACCAGTGTAGCGCACTGCATCCAACTGCTCATGTGTTCAGTGTGATCAGGGTCTATACTGTTCATTGTACAGTTAACGTAATGTTATTGATGCTACACATGATTTGGCCCTCAGGTACGTCATCGGCATTTGTGTATGTGACAATTCAATCTGGCTATGCCCCTTATAAGAGTAATATGATTATTCCTAATCCTGTTACTTTTAGGGGAAGAGGTCAAGTGACTCTGGTGTGGTATGGACCTGGCACCAGGTCAGGTTATTCTAATTGCAGGGCTGACTATATATTTTTCTCTGTAAATATTCAGTTCTGATTTTGGGATTTATCCCCCATCACAATCGGTTTCATATGGGATTTGACTCGCTAACCCGGCCTAAAATGACCTTAGCTGTTGACAGGCCGTTAAACACCATTAAAGAAAATTTAATGTTGATGCTGCTAACAAAAAGAGAAGATCCATGTTAGACTACTTGAGTTTGTTACCTGATCTGGAGCTACACAGGTTAAAAACTCGATAACCCCATTTTTATTATTATGGTGAATCACATGTGACTGGAGAAATGAGACTTGTGGGTTTTGTGACCAGTGTAGCTCTTAATCAAATAGCACACGCATGTAGCATGATAATGGTATATAATGATGGAATGGCAAACAGTGCAGATCCTGATCAGACTGTGCGTATATACAGGCTGATCTGGATCTACACTGGTTGCAAAACACATAAGACCCATGTCTGGAGTCGCAGCAACAAATATGTGTCTCAGTAATGTATTAGTGCAAGTTGTAGAGTGAGATTACATATTGTTAGAGTGGATGGTTAGTCGGGTGAACGTGACTGCGTAAATTAACGGTAGGGGTTCCTCCTTATAGGAATCACGATTTGCCTGGTTTGGCCCTCAGGTATGTTTTTATCTTGGGCTCTTTTGTTACCTGGGAGTTTAATTGGGTTATTTCCCATTAGAAAAGTAGCAAGATTATTACTGATCCTACTGCTTTTGGGAGGGGGGGGGCAAGTGATTCTGGTGTGGCGAGGACCTGGCATCCGATCAGGATTATTCTGATCTCAGGACTGAATACATAGTTTTTTTACTGTAAATATTCAGTTCTGATCTTGGGATTTTCCCTCCATTTTTACATGTACTTGAACATGTACTTGTACTTGTACAGGTAATATATGGGATTTAGTGCTAACCCATTGACCAGGAGTTAAATGACCTTAGCTGTTGATAGGCCGTTAAACCCCAACAAACAAACATATATGTTGTTTGCAAATGTCCTAAATAACATGTGTATTATCATTTATCAGGTAACCAGCTTTGTATTGGCCGAATACGTACTGACTGATAACATCATGTCGTATCAGGCATTCACCTGATAATAATATCTTGTATACAACTAATTGAAAACTGATGTTTCATTGGACGAACAGCGTCACGTGATTTTACCGATTAGCGTCAGTGTAATGACACAATGTAAACAAGTCTGCGTTACTTTCAATGAAATCCGCGCCATATTTCCACATTCTATAGCATAAAATGTTACCTGATAAATAGAATACAGAATACCATGCTAGTGTGTATTGATACCATGGTTATCAGATTCGTCTCGGAAACAGCGAGCCTCGGAATTCCTACATGGTTCCTAGCATTGCCTGATAAACTTGATATCAAAAGATACTCTCATCGTATTCTGTATGTCACATATTTTTACCAGTTTGCGGTTTGATAGAGCTAGTTCAAGCGTGTGCACAACTTGAATTATGTAAACTATTTTATCATAAAATAGGCTTACACAGTGTAATAACACAGTGTAATAAAAATCATAATACACTAGTGTAATAAATATACAAATGTGGCCCGTACAGAAAACAAGCTAGGTGGTTATTTACAACTTCGGTGTATTGTGATGTGCATATGCAATAAATAGAATCAAACATTTGTATATGATTTAATATGAGATTTACTAAACTTGTTGACTGATTTCATAAGAAACTTGGCATTTATGAAATCAGTAAACTTGTACAAAACATAAATTTGCATTCAATTTACAAGATGACACTGGCTGATCCACCCCTAAGCAACTGGAATGGATTTTGATATGTTAATTTTGCAGCCAATCCAATCCAATCGTCACAAAATGATTTTCAGACTAGTCAATTTATGAAAAGGGTTTGTTTTTGTTCTCAAATATATGAAACTTTACTTGCAAAAAGTGCAGATCCTGATGAGACGGCTCGTCACGAGACGGCTCATCTGGATCTACACGTTTTGCCAATACCACTATACAGGCCTGTAGTGTAGAAAGGAAAATGAAAATTAAATTAGCTCAATTGCACAAAACGTGCACAGTTACTAGTTATCACAAACAAACATTTTATCAAAATCCAATTTGTTCAGGCAACACATGTTTCCTTTCGTGTTCAGAATAAGATACAAATCTACAACTGAAGTATTTTTAACAGATATGTTACATAACTTTCTGCACATATCTGAGACCCAGTAACATTAAATATATTGTTTATGCCCCACCGGCACCACGATAGTGGAGGGGGCCTTTAATGTTACCCTTGTCCGTCCGCACCAATATATAGGGTATATGTGGCTAGCCCCCACAGTGATGGACTTAGTAAAGAATAGGGTTAGTTATATTAGCCACCTAAATGTGGCTTATTCCGTAGTACTCAGAGAGTCCTTATATGGCTCGTAGACACATACACACAATTTTTAAGAACGTCCGTCCGTCCGTCACCAATCTTGTAAGTTGTAAAACTGTTAAACCATACTAGCTACAGACATAAAACTTGGTATGTAGCTTCCTTAATATGATGATTAGATGCACAAAGTTTATTTTGATTTGACCCCCGGGTCATGGATTATATCTCCCTTTTCGACTTAGAATTTGGCAATTTTGTCTTGTAACTCGTAAAACTTTTAAACTGTAAGACCTGAAACATGGTATATATGATGAGTAGAGGCGCAAAGCTTAGGTAGCAGTGACCAGTTAGCCGCCAGTTTACGCGGAGTTTCGTATAATGGCACCGGTGAAATTTATAAATATTACACTTTCTGCTGATTAAAATTCATTTTAATTGTTTAATTATTATATTGTAGTTGATTTTGTATTTTATTCCGATTTTACATCGTATTAATTGATGAATTCTCATTCCAGGGCCATCTGACCAGTTCCCATTGATCAGAAATTGGCAAATACGAATTGAGGGTATGTTGTGACAAAAACTGATCAAAACAACAGATTTTTCTGGGAGTTTCAAACAAGAATTTATTTTCGGGAATCGGTAATTAAATCATTGAAGTCGGCGACCTTAACCTCACGACTGTTGCGCCATTTATGACAATCACAGTTATACAGAAGTGCTATCAGTATTACGCCACTATTTGAACGTAATAATTATTAAATTATTTGCAACTCCATCTACAACAATACCGTTACAGAGATACGCTATTGAAACAACATGTATTAGTACCCATAACATAACAAAGTAATGTATCATTATATATCACAGGAGATAGCTTAAAACTATATATCCTAATCATAAACAGAACAATCCGCTTGGCTCATATGAAAATAGTTCGCGTGATATTGATTATCTCCCTTGCCGAAAGTAGTTCAGTGATTTATTAATTCCAAATAAGACGTGTTTGCGTAATGGGTCATATTACCCTAAAAAAAAAAAAAATAATACCAAAAATTCAGAGGTCGAGCGGAATTGAATCCCGCGTGAACATTCAATTTTTTTGTTCATTTTCGACGCTATTTACGTAAACTATTGCATTTAATCGAAATCAAAAATGAAAAGCGACGTAGAGACAAGGGAGATAAAAACGAGAGCATGGCTCAAAGATGAATTGTGGTGTATTATGAGAGAAAAATGGTTCAATTATGATCAACGTCTACACTCACACTGCAAATACACAATAATGTCAGCATTATATACATGATATGTGTAGTAAATACTCGATGATTTCACAGACATTAAGCATTAAAGGTACATGCCCACTCAGTAGGCACAACATGTTCTTTATAGGAATTAAATAAGTGTATAATTTTCTCACTATTCCACCAGTTAATGCCCGCTGTATTACAGACAGATAATTCGGGTTGTAAGTAAGTCGCCCTGTGTTACAGACAGATAATTCGGGTTGTAAGTAAGTCGCCCTGTGTTACAGACAGATAATTCAGGTTGTAAGTAAGTCGCCCTGTATTACAGACAGATAATTCAGATAATTCGCGTTGTACGTAAGTCGCCCTGCATTACAGACAGATAATTCGGGTTGTAAGTAAGTCGCCCTGTGTTACAGACATATACTTCGGGTTGTAAGTAAGTCGCCCTGTGTTACAGAGAGATAATTCGGGTTGTAAGTAATGCACCTATCAATGTCTTCCCCGCCGGGGGGGGGGGGGGCGGCGGGCCACCCCCCCCCCCCCGGGGAATTAGACAATTTGCAAAACTGACTGTCTAATTCCCTACTGTAGGGAAAGAATTGTGTGTCTAATTCCCCAGAGTGGTAGCTACCAGAGTCGTCTAATATCCCCAGGGTGGGGCATACTTTTTCATGATTAGTTGGAATCTTTTGACTTATTTTGTAGTCACAATTGTTGGAATGCCAGTTTTTTAAATTAACTAATATATATATTTTGTCATGTTCATTTCTACACATCTGCAGAATAAATATACAACAAACTCAATATAGTGTTGTACATGTACATACCCATCAAGGCTATGACATGCAAATAGAGTTGTTCTACACATTTACACACACAAAAAGGTCATTTACGACTCCCTATATTTTCCAGTCTTCGTCAGAATCACATAAAGGTGTAGTACTGATGGGTACCGTAACAGGGTAGAACCAGAGCAGAACTGAGCCTGCTAATGCGAGGGTGACATCACTAATTTACCTTTCATGATTGACATTATCCCGACCTGGTAGCAGGTGCTCTGAATCACAACAATGAACATTTAAATATATTCTGACGTTCACCTTTTTGTTGACATTTATGATAATCGGGAGGTACTGACATATTGTAGGAATCAGAAGTAGTTGCGCAGCTGATCATTCGGCTGATGATGCCAGATTCAGGCAGCATCCATGATACATGATAGTTTACAAAAAATACAAGGTGAAAACAAGCAAAAAATTACTTGGTTTAATAAAACTATTCAACACTGTAACACTGTAACAGAACAATCCTGGATCCGGCCCTGTTATACTCCTATATGTGGAAAGCGGGATTGATAAGTTACATATGGTACATTACCCCAGTTGGAAATTTGGTGGGGATTCACCCCCCCCCCCCCAGCAAAACCCCCCTAGCCACATCCCTGTTGACTGGTGCATATTAAACTCTGATTGGGAAGTTGGAATTTGGTTGGTGGCCCCCCCCCCCCCCACCACCATCAAACATTGATACACCACTCTACAACGTACCAACTACCGTATCACTTCCAATTCAGGTAGAATTCAAATTAATATGAAAAGTGCCGAATTTAGGTTCGTCCGATTATTACTCCACAATATTATTTCATCGATGGTAACCATAAAAAATGTGCGCATTTCAAGTGACAGGCCGTATGGTTGTGCGGCCAGGTTGTGCTTTATAATATACCTCTACACACTTGAAACAGGTCGAGTAAGGAGTTTTGCCTCAACCAGGCGCAAACTTCTTCCACCGTAAAACTTTCCATTACCACGATGTTGTTGTTGTTGTCGCCCTTAGATCACCTGCGCTAGTTTTTAGCGCATCAGAAATTTTGGTCACAAATATACCGGTGTAGGAATTTCAAAGTACTCCCCATTTTCAAACGACTCCCCTCTAGTACACAGACGGGAGTCGTTTGAAAATGGTTTAACTGCCATTTTCAAATGACTCCCCTTTAGTACACAGACGGGAGTCGTTTGAAAATGGTTTAACTGCCATTTTCAAACGACTCCCCTCTGGTACACAGACGGGAGTAGTTTGAAAATGTTTTAACTGCCATTTTCAAACGACTCCCCTGGAATTATAAAGGTGTGAGCGTAGAAAAACTGCGGTTGCCGCATGGTCATCATACCTATCTTTTGCGATGGCCGTAGAATTGATATTGGCCGTAGAAATTGAAAGACCGTACGGCCGCCGTGGCAAATGTGACTGCGGTATAATAAATGATTTTGTGATTAATCTACGCACCAGTGCCATCATTATGTTTTCCAAACTATCACGAGTTGACTGTATAATAATAGTATGTATATAATTATACTGCCACATAGTAGAAACGTCCCACCATGTTCATGGATAGATTGCTGGAAATCGGTAAGGATGGTGGTACTACAACCTGTACGGAAAATGCAGTTTGATCATTTGTGAATGCATCAGTTGTAAAAATTGTGTTGGAATGAAGTATTCCGAGTGACAGCACGGGAAACTTCCACTAAATCCACTAAATCACAAGTTGGCTCATACACTATAACATTTTTTTCAACGGAAATGTATTGATACTAGCGCGCTTGCATGTCTGTTGGAAGGGGTGGTGCAGTGGCTGTTAATAGTGTAGTTGTCCAATTTCAAGCAATTTCCCGTCGATATATTCCTTGTGTTTAGTTTAGTGTGGCTATGGCTTAATCGCCATATTGGACCAGCATATACCAGAAGTTCGCAAACCACGGGTCAAATTCTGGGCATATATTATTCATGTCAGTTTGAAAATACATGTATTTGGTGGTGTAATAAAGAACAAAATATATAGCCAGCTGAATATGGTGTAATGAAACATCGGAACAACATGTAATATAAATAAAGTCAGGTAATCATTGATCAATTTTCACAAGATACATATAATACTGTTGACATGTATGTTTGGTCTATTGTCCTTGATTGCCATATTAAAGGGGCATAACAGGAGTTTTTGGGGAAAATATTTAAAAAAAAGACAATGAAAAATGTTTTTCATCATAGCCTGCATACAGTGGATCAAATTGAAGTTGCAGGGTGGCCAAAAGTTCTAAAATTGCAAATCCGCAAGATTTTGATTTTTTTCTTTTTTCTCCACAAAAAAAAAAAAGTATATTTCGCGACCCTTTGGGAGTCGCAACATATACATTTTTGCAGAAAAAAATTACGTAAACATCCCTTATCTAGTTTAGATATGTTTATGGACACCGACATACATCCCATGATATTTTTTTACATCTAGTACTAAACTAAAGAGTTAAATCATATCATGCCCATTAAAATGGATAATACATGTACTAATCATATTGCTTTTGGGCTAGAGCTGAATAACTCTGGTGAGGACTGGGCCTTGCACCAGGTCGGGATATTCTGATTCTTGTTCATCTAAATATTGAGTTTATTAGGAATTATATGTACATTGCAGTGCAGTTTTTGCCATGTAGAAGGCTATGTAACCGCCGCTGACTATTGTCATAGTTTGTTTACATGGTTGTTTCGTTTCTGTCCTGCCCAATTTATTATTCTATTTTAGTACCCAATATCTTTGCAAACCTAAATACCAAAAAACAAATAACCCCTAGAGGGACAATGAGCAAGACTAATGCACCTATCAATGTTTTGCCCCAAGGGGGGAGCGGCGGGCTGACCCAGGGGAATTAGACAATTTCAGTTTGGGGTGTCTAAATTCAAACACAATTGCTATAAAATGTGCAAAACGTTTGGCATATCTAAATCCCACCCCCGGGAATCATCTGGCTGTCTAATGTCCCCTGTGTGCCCGCCGCTCCCCCCTGGGGCAACTCATTGATAGGTGCATACCATAACAGTAACACTACATGTGAGAACGGACTTCACAAATGTATAAGCAAATTGGCCCGTATCAATATTCTTGTAAGAAAGACAAGTCCCTAGCAATAATATATACACACATCCGTATCTGCAATATCTGAACGCCATTTAAGGGGAGGGTTGTAACACCGTGCTATAACTAGCATTGCGTAGATTTGAAATGTATGACCAGACATACAAACGGCTAGCTATTTTACGGCTGTTAAGTGCGCCGATTTTCGCTACCTATGAAGATCATTCATTTCGGAAACGCGTAAAGTGATTGTGTGCGTCATATCGTCTTGCTCGTTGTTTTAATCAGGGGAGTACTTTGAAAATGGCTGTTTGCATCCATTTTCAAACCACTCCCCATCAGTATATTGTACATGGGTGCATGTACAATGAAACTTTAAACGTAATGACCAACACGGTAGACGCTTGTCTTATATCACAAACGCGTAAAGTGATTGTGTGCGTCATATCGTCTTGCTCGTTGTTTTAATCAGGGGAGTACTTTGAAAATGGCCGTTTGCATCCATTTTCAAACCACTCCCCATCAGTATATTGTACATGGATGCATGGACAATGAAACTTTAAACGCAATGACCAACACGGTAGACGCTTGTCTTATATCACAAACGCGTAAAGTGATTGTGTGCGTCATATCGTCTTGCTCGTTGTTTTAATCAGGGGAGTACTTTGAAAATGGCCGTTTGCATGCATTTTCAAACCACTCCCCATCAGTATATTGTACATGGGTGCATGGACAATGAAACTTTAAACGTAATGACCAACACGGTAGACGCTTGTCTTATATCACAAACGCGTAAAGTGATTGTATGCGTCACATTGCCATGCTCGCTATTTTCAGTGAGGGGAGTACTTTGAAAATGGCCGTATGCACCCATTTTCAAACAACTCCCCATCAGTATATGGTACATGGGTGCATGTACAATGAAACTTTAAACGTAATGACCAACACGGTAGACGCTTGTCTTATATCACAAACGCGTAAAGTGATTGTGTGCGTCATATCGTCTTGCTCGTTGTTTTAATCAGGGGAGTACTTTGAAAATGGCCGTTTGCATCCATTTTCAAACCACTCCCCATCAGTATATTGTACATGGGTGCATGGACAATGAAACTTTAAACGTAATGACCAACACGGTAGAGGCTTGTCTTATATCACGAACGCGTAAAGTGATTGTGTGCGTCATATCGTCTTGCTCGTTGTTTTAATCAGGGGAGTACTTTGAAAATGGCCGTTTGCATCCATTTTCAAACCACTCCCCATCAGTATATTGTACATGGGTGCATGGACAATGAAACTTTAAACGCAATGACCAACACGGTAGACGCTTGTCTTATATCACAAACGCGTAAAGTGATTGTGTGCGTCATATCGTCTTGCTCGTTGTTTTAATCAGGGGAGTACTTTTGAAATGGCCGTTTGCATCCATTTTCAAACCACTCCCCATCAGTATATTGTACATGGGTGCATGGACAATGAAACTTTAAACGTAATGACCAACACGGTAGACGCTTGTCTTATATCACAAACGCGTAAAGTGATTGTATGCGTCACATCGCCATGCTCGCTATTTTCAGTGAGGGAGTACTTTGAAAATGGCCGTGTGCACCCATTTTCAAACCACTCCCCATCAGTATATGGTACATGGGTGCATGTACAATGAAACTTTAAACGTAATGACCAACACGGTAGACGCTTGTCTTATATCACAAACGCGTAAAGTGATTGTGTGCGTCATATCGTCTTGCTCGTTGTTTTAATCAGGGGAGTACTTTATTTGAAAATGGCCGTTTGCATCCATTTTCAAACCACTCCCCATCAGTATATTGTACATGGGTGCATGGACAATGAAACTTTAAACGTAATGACAACACGTTAGACGCTTGTCTTATATCACAAACGCGTAAAGTGATTGTGTGCGTCATATCGTCTTGCTCGTTGTTTTAATCAGGGGAGTACTTTGAAAATGGCCGTTTGCATCCATTTTCAAACCACACTCCCCATCAGTATATTGTACATGGGTGCATGGACAATGAAACTTTAAACGCAATGACCAACACGGTAGAACGCTTGTCTTATATCACAAACGCTAAAGTGATTGTGTGCGTCATATCGTCTTGCTCGTTGTTTTAATCAGGGAGTACTTTGAAAATGGCCGTTTGCATCCATTTTCAAACCACTCCCCATCAGTATATTGTACATGGGTGCATGGACAATGAAACTTTAAACGTAAATGACCAACACGGTAGACGCTTGTCTTATATCACAAACGCGTAAAGTGATTGTATGCGTCACATCGCCATGCTCGCTATTTTCAGTGAGGAGTACTTTGAAAATGGCCGTGTGCACATTTTTCATAAAACCACTCCCCATCAGTATATGGTACATGGGTGCATGTACAATGAAACTTTCTTTAAAACGTAATGACCAACACGGTAGACGCTTGTCTTATATCACAAACGCGTAAAGTGATTGTGTGCGTCATATCGTCTTGCTCGTTGTTTTAATCAGGGGAGTACTTTGAAAATGGCCGTTTGCATCCATTTTCAAACCACTCCCCATCAGTATATTGTACATGGGTGCATGGACAATGAAACTTTAAACGTAATGACCAACACGGTAGACGCTTGTCTTATATCACAAAACGCGTAAAGTGATTGTGTGCGTCATATCGTCTTGCTCGTTGTTTTAATCAGGGGAGTACTTTGAAAATGGCCGTTTGCATCCATTTTTAAACCACTCCCCATCAGTATATTGTACATGGGTGCATGGACAATGAAACTTTAAACGCAATGACCAACACGGTAGGACGCTTTTTCTTATATCACAAACGCGTAAAGTGATTGTAGTGGTCATTTGTTCTTGCTCGTTGTTTTAATCAGGGGGTTACTTTTGAAAATGGCGTTTGCATTCCATTTTATCCACTCCCATCAGTATACTTGTACTAGGGTGCTATGGACAATGAAACTTTAAAGTAATGACCAACACGGTAGTACGCTTAGTCTTATATTCACAAACGCGTAAAAAGTGATATGTATGCGTCACATTCGCCATGCTCGCTATTTTCAGTGAGGGGGATACTTTGAAAATGGCCCGTGTGACCATTTTCTATACTCATCATCTGTATATGGTCATGGGTGATGTACAATGAAACTTTTTTCGTAATGACCACCGGTTGACGCTTGTCTTTTTATCACAAACGCGTAAAGTGGTTTGTGGGCGACATATCGTCTTGCTCGTTGTTTTAATCTGGGTGAGTACTTTGTAAAATGGCCGTTTGATCCATTTCAAACATCCCCATCAGTATATTGTACATGAGTGCATGGACAATGAATCTTTAAAGTAATGTCCAACCGGTAGAAGCTTGTATTATATCCACAAACGCGTAAAGTGATTGTTGTGCGTCATATCGTGCTTGCTCGTTGTTTTAATCAGGGGAGTACTTGAAAATGGCCGTTTTGCATCCATTTTCAAACCTCATCCCCGTTCAGTATATTTGTACATTGGTGCTTTGGACAATGAAACTTTAAACGTATGTCAACACGGTAGGACGCTGGTCATATATAACAAACGCGTAAAGTGATTATGTGCGTCATATCCCGTCTTGCTCGTTGTTTTAATCAGTGGAGTACTTTGGAAAATGGCCGTGTGCACCCATTTTCAAACCACTCCCCATCAGTATATTGTAAGTGCGTACATGCACGGTGGGATTATGCACGTAGCCGCTTATCGTATACCATAAGAGCAAACGCTTACCATAAACGGCGTACATTTATCTGAATTTTAGGGTTTTAGGTTCTACGGCATGGCTACGGCCTCTACGGCCGCCACACGTTTCTATCGATTTTGGGCCGCCGTATCCTAGCCCTAGAGCAGATATGGCTGAGGTATTAAACACACACCTTTATAATTCCAGGGGAGTCGTTTGAAAATGACCGTTAAACCATTTTCAAACTACTCCCGTCTGTGTACTAGAGGGGAGTCGTTTGAAAATGGCAGTTAAACCATTTTCAAACGACTCCCGTCTGTGTACTACCATAGGGGAGTACTTTTATCAGGGGGAGTAGTTTGAAAATGCGACACCGGCGCATTTTATACCGACGCTGATCATTCGGCTATCGCGGTAAAAGAACGCACTAAAACTCTGTTCGCGACATGTTTTTCTGACGGTTGCGTAATGCTAACTTTGTTATGTTGAATTGTCTAATTCCCGACCCTTGGGTCACCACCGTGTGTCTATTTCCCGCATGTCGGGTAATTATGTCTTGTCTAATTCCCGTCTATCGGGAATATTTTGCTGTCTAATTCCGCGTGGGTGGCCGCCGCCCCCCGGGCGGGGATCACATTGATAGGTGCATAAGTCGCCCTGTGTTACAGACAGATAATTCGGGTTGTAAGTAAGTCGCCCTGTGTCAGAGACAGATAATTCAGGTTGTAAGTAAGTCGCCCTGTGTTACAGACAGATAATTCAGGTTGTAAGTAAGTCGTCCTGTGTTACAGACAGATAATTCGGGTTATACTTTTATACGCAATAAATATACGCTGTGTTGATTATACCCTCAGCATACGAAGTATGTCGAGAGGTATATAGTTTCGCCCGTCCGTCCGCTTGGGGTATCAGAGAGCCCATGCTCACTTGCTCTCATTTAATATGATATTTATTAAATTCATTGACTTAGTTTGGTAATAAGCTCGGCTTATCATCGTGTCTTATGAAATATTTGTTTTCAAAAAATCGTTAAAATAGCATCACTCGTGCAATGCAAAATCCTCCATCCGCTACGTAAACGATTTTGAAGGGAGATTACTGTACGTGTCCATACTCTGGAATACAGCATGAGTTATTCCCCGTTAATACATACAAGCTATGTCTATCACATCAATGTACATCATGTATGGAGCACAGGTTGAAGTAACGGACCGAGGTCTATAAATACATTAAATATGCATAAAAGCATCAGTAATTGAAGAAAACAATGAGCTAAAAACATTTTGTTTACTCCCACGGAGTAAAAAAAATGTTTTTAGCTTATTAATTTTTTCATTAAATTTTTTGTTTAGCTTTTTTTTTTCTCCATTTATTGATGCTTTTAGGCATATTTAATGTATTTATAGACCTCGGTCCGTTACTTCAACTTGTGGTATGGAGCGGAAAATCAACTTAGATGTGGTGGTGACTGGAGAAAGCGGGTTAACGACATTTCAGTTGCCGCTATACAGATAAAATAATTTAGTAACATTTATTTTACTGTTAGTGACGCGCGGTGGTATCAGGCTATTTGCATATGCAAATGAGGCATGATATTTGTTAATTAATTATACTAATTAAATGCGTCACCTGAACAAAATAATATTTTCGACAGATTATAAAGTATGATAATTACACATCAAACAATACAATTGGAAGTCTCTCCTTATATGGTAGTGTGCTCAAGTACACGCTTGCTTTCTTGAAGCAGGAGTTGTAAATCGTTTTGGACGGGCAGGACACAAACTTAATACCATGCATTCCAGCAATTATGTACACAACCCCTGCGTTAACCTTGCTCTGATTCAACGTTTCTGAGTATCTGTTGGCAATGACAGATCGCAATCAAACAATTTGATTGTCTGAGCCTGAGCTGTAGCACAGCTCAGGTTCAGCCAATCAAGCTGCTTGATTTCAAGTACAGTATTCCTGCTCGGTTTCAATGCTTCTGAGTATCTGTTGGTAATGACAGCTCACAATCAAACAATTTGATTGTCTGAGACTGAGCTGTATCAATCTGCTCGATTCCATGTACAGTATTTTGGAATAAAGAAATTGGAAAAATATTGGCAAGATTAGCGCAGGCGGTAGTGTACGCATAACTCTCCTAACTTCTGTTCGTGCATTTGCATACACAGTTATCATTTATCCCGTCAACACAGTGCGTATGTGCCGTGAAACACGGTTCCGTGACACATTTTTGATATCCTGTCAATACGACCTAATCACTGCGTATGAATATGTGCGGTTGTCATACTAGTCCTTTCTCCGATTTTCAGGATGCGACTGGGGTTATTTCTTTTTGCATTTTAAAGCTATTTGTAGATGTTGACGGGATAAATAGGAGAGTAGGTTAGTGCCGTGAATGGGAAAAATATCTGGCGCGGCACGGAAACGGAATGGGCTCGGCAGAGCCTCGCCCATCCCGTTTCCTGAGCCTTGCCAGATATTTTTCCCCATTCACGGCACTAACCTACTATATATTCTCTATATGTAAAACATGTATCACTATGCTCGTATTAACCCATTCCTTTCGGAAACGCTTTCTGTCACGAACCAGAAATAAAATTATCGTTGAACGCTTTATTTCGTGAACCAGAAATCGCTGAACGCTTTCTTTGGTGAAGCAGAACTCGTTAAACGATTGTGTGTGCATTATTGCAGCGGGAATCATGTCGAGATAATGAAGTGTGATGCCACGTTAACGAAACACGAATCATCAATTTCCGGCTAGTGTTATCTATTTTCAGCAACGGTCCCTTGCAGCAGTGCCTCTGGACATGTATGATTGTATCTGACGAACTGTGGCTGTGACTGGAGAATCGGGGCGTATGGACATTGTGACAAGCGTAGATCATGATTGAATAACACACTCATGTAGTCTGACAACGATTTATATTGCGTGTTAGACGCATAACCGGTGTTTAATGATGGATGGCAGACAGTGCAGATCCTGATTAGACTGTGCGGATGCACAGGCTGATCTGGATCTACACTGGTCGCAAAACATATATTAAGCTCCATTTCTCCTGTCACAGAAAAAAATACCATCTGTAAATGACACGCGACATGTGATGTTGTACCTAAAAACATGTGCGAAATATATTTACAGAACCTGTCTTGTTAGTTGTTACACACTTTTTCTTGTTAGAAGACTGCCAGCTGTTTCATTGATGGGATGGCGAACAGTGCAGATCCTGATCAGACTGTGCGGAACCATATAAGTCCCCTTTCTCCAGTCACATCGACATAATGAGACACACCATGTGATGTTGTACCTAAAAACATGTGCGGTTTTTCATGAAATATATTTACAGAAACTGTCATATTTTTTTGTAAATGATGTCGAAAGATGATGAAATTTGTATAGCACATGCGGGATTGAATTCCACATTTGCTACGAACATTTCGTCAACTTTCGGTGTCATTTACGAAAAATAATCTTTTTTATAAATATTGTTCATGAAATATCGCACAGTCATGTTCTTCGGTACACAATCACATGGCGTGTCTTAAATGTGGTAGAGTGTCGTATCCGCTTCACAGAGTGCTGTTATCTACCGTTTGTGTTTGAAGAATAAATGGGTTTTCACTAACTTAATCGTAAACAGTGCATGGTATGCTCAGATGACGCTGATGGACAGACGGATCATGGCCTACATGTACGCTTATTGTCAGCACAGTAAGACCCATTATCTGATGGCAAGCCACAATCGTGTTCTTGACGTTAACTACATTTCGTTGTCATCTTATTCGTGCACGCGTTAAGGATAATCTGAATTTCTTTCGCCAATAAAAAACAAGCATCGATAGCAAGAGCAGACCATTCAAATTATATGTACATGTGTCAGCTGCACTCGGTCTGTTTATTATAGGAATGAATGGCCTTTTTGTGGAATTTATCGGGGTATAAACTTGGAAAAGTCGCGGGAATACTGGACGAAGGCCGAAAGGCCTTCGTCCAGTATTCCCGCGACTTTTCCAAGTTTATATCCCCGATAAATTCCACAAAAAGGCCATTCAGGAAGCCTTCGTCCAGTATTCCTGCGACTTTTCCAAGTTTATATCCCCGATAAATTCCACAAAAAGGCCATTCATTCCTTATAATTCCAGCATTTGCAATAAATTCATCAAGAAAATGTGTTTAGTTTCCGTTTTCTTAAGAATTATGTTAACTGCGCCTCACGGTTACAGCAAGTAGTTCGGCGTGGGAGCTTACTGGGATATAGATTTTGGACAGAGACTTGCTACGAGCCAATCAAATGTTAGGGAATTGTGTAAATATTTTTGTGCTGGAATTATTATCCGGCACGGTTCGGAAAGGCGTAGGTGCGCCTCGGAATTCCTACCGTGCCGGAACCGTCAGGAAAATATTAAGTTAAGAAATAGCCCGACTACGGATGCCCATTAGGGCCACTTCACTTTTTTTATCTTTTCTTGAATTTTCGAGATCTTTTCTTGAATTTTCAAGATACTTTCTTGAATTTTCGAGATCTTTTCTTGAATTTTCAAGATGTTTTCTTAAGATCTTTTCTTGAAAATTCAAGACAACATCTTGAATAAATGGAAATTAAAAAAAAGTGAAGTGGCCCTAATGGGCTTCCGTACCCGAGACACTCGGAAGAATTCAGTTTGCGAGCGGTGCCTACACTGTAACTCGCTTGATATCACAATACACTGGCCTGGTATTCTATTTGCATGTGTATCAAGTAAAATGTTATGCTAAGAAAAACGCTTGTATCATGTATTGTTTGTTCAAGAAACGGGGAGTCCAACTTGTTTACGGAGCGTCATCACACCGACGCCATTATGTGATGTGATGTCATTAGACCAGTGAATTCCTACGCGTTTCGTACATGTTGCCATGCCTTATAAACTTGATATCAAAAGACACTAGCCTGCTCACAGGTGGAAGACTCGGACCTAAATGCCTATTAAAAAAATCCCATTACCCCACCCACTTGGTCTCGTACATTACCATCTTCTATTTATAGAAGGTGGGTATGAATATGGCTATTATAGAAAGAGCCCTCTATTTTCCGATTCGCACAAACACAATAAACATCGATTAAATGTATGAAATAATGTCTCTGGCAATCGATAAAGGTATTAGGTGTGTGAATATACTCACTTCAAATCGCTGTTTCAAGTATTTATTGAGTTATTCGCGTTTTGATTACCCCATCCAAAGCGAAAGTTGCGTGTACGAAAGAATCTCACACAGAATCGGAGGCCTTCCGGCGTGGATTATCGGTCATATTTGGCCGATAGCAGATCGCCAGCTCAAACTAAAGTGGTGCACCATGACCATATACATTAGAAACTCCAACCATACAAAGTTCGTCCAATTGTCATCGTTCACCGATCTAAAAAAAACACTTTTTTGTCTAATTTCGTTCATTATCTGGAACCGGGTCAATGCACCATCTTCCATAATACAACCGAAAGCGTCTATGTAAAGAACATCTCTGATTGGCTAAATCTAAACTGTAATAACGTCATTCAACATATTTCGGGATTCCGGAAGACATAATCTGATAGTACGCGAATCATGAATGAAAGTAGAAAAAAATGTGTTTTTTAGATCGGTGAACGATCACAATTGGACGAACTTTATATGGTTGGAGTTTCTAATGTATATGGTCATGGTGCACCACTTTAGTTTGAGCTGGCGATCAGTTATTGGTCAAATATGACCGATAATCCACGCCGGATGGCCTCCAATTCTGTGTGAGATTCTTTCGTACACGCAAATTTCGCTTTGGATGGGGTATACACAATGCGAATAACTGAATAAATGCTGGAAAGAGCGATTTGAAGTGAGTATATTCACACACCTAATACCTTTATCGATTGCCAGCGACAGAAATCATACATGTAATCGATGTGTCTTGTGTTTGTGCGAGTCGGAAACGAGAGGGCTCTTTCTATAATGGCCACAATGTTATCCACCTTTCTTTATATAAGATGGTAATGTACGAGACCAAGTGGGTGGGGTAATGGGATTATTTTTTAATAGGCATTTTTTTGGTGTCATAGGTCCGAGTCTTCCACCTGTGAGCCTGCTATCCTCTATGCTTGTATATCCGTCGGCATGTGACATGCCTATTACACTTCCGCCTGCGCTAATCTTGCCAATATTTGTCAACTTCTTGATTTCAGAATACTTGAATAACGTTTTTTAAATCAAAAAGGTTGGTTTTGCTGAGCCGAGCTGCGCTACAGCTCAGGCCCAGACACTCAAATTGCTTGAGCTGGCTTTGCAAGTAGTGTTCAAACACGGTGATAATCTGGGCAATATGAACGCAGTATCAAAATACACTCGCCCGGTACTCTCTAAGCTTGTATATACGTCGACATGTGGCGTGTTTACTATGTTCTATGTCACGTGGCTGTAATCTACCGTAGAGTGCATGGAACTGAATCTACAGATGATACCACACATGTGCCGTCTAAACCATGTTTATGCCTATATACACGTCATTACGTCTCGGTTATGGTTCATTATTACTGACCTAGTAGCTATTTGCACGGTTTGACCTGTAAGAGAATATCCGTTAACGACTCATTGCTCTACCGCCTGCGCTATTCGTGCCAATATGTTCATGTTTTTTTTATTTCAAAATACTTGAATACTGCGCTTGAAATCAAGCAGCTTGATTGGCTGAGCCTGGGCTGTGCCACAGCTCAGGCTCAGCTAATTAAGTTGCTTGATTGCGCGTTGGCATTTTCAATAAATATTGGGAAACGTTTATAATACATGTATATGAGTAAGATTAACGCAGTTGGTTGTATAAAACTAATAATACGCAATGTAGAGAACGCCAGTAATGTATCACAGTGCTTTTTATCAGGCTGGTGCTTGTCGAGGAAACCACGAGCTGCCTGCCATATGTAAAGTTTCGTTTCTATTTATCTGCAAACGTGGAGAGTGTCTCTACTAATCTGGATCTGGGGGCCGTTTCACTAAACTTCGTAAGACTAAAATGTTCGTAAGTGCAAAATTATGATAGTCTGTAGATATCATATTAACAATGTGTTCTTGTAAATCCATCAATTGAAATTTCCAGAAGATTCCAAATTTGCACTTACGAACATTTTAGTCTTAAGAAGTTTAGTGAAACGGGCCCCTGGATCTGCAGTGTAAATATGCTTGAACATATTCCAGACATGCACCCAAACAGCGATGTAATGATCGTAGATATATACGTCAGCGTAAATCGGAATCCAAAAGTTTGCCTGACGTCATGTTTGACGACAAGCAATATAACTTTAAGAGCGGCAAACACGGCGTTTGGTAGTTCATGACTTTATTTATACGTTTCACTGCATTACATAAGAGTTATGACGGAGTAGTCTTTCCAAATGTGCGTTTGAAGCGTTCTTTGTTTACTTTCTGCTTCGTGGAGAGTGTTATTATGTAAGTTTATGGTACTCTCAATAACCATATAGCGAAGTATGAACGTCAACGCCCTGCAGGTGTTTTCTATATTTTAGTGCGGGAAGTGTAAATGCTATTCCATGTACGCACATTTTACTGTGTAGCGTGGTGTAGCGATATAGTGCAACCTGTTGCCTATAAAGCGGAAAACGTGCAGCTAGGCGTTGGGTAACTATATAATTATATTATGTATTCATTATAATTATATTATATTAATAATTATATTATGTAATCAACACGATATTTATTTATACAATGTTGAAGGTGCCTGAGAGGAATGTGCCGAGAATTGTAATACGACCCACGACTTCAGTGAACGTGCTGTGTTTTATGAACTTGATGAACCAATTTCGGAGGCTGACGTTTCTAATGCGCTAAAACTGCTGAAACGGGGCAATGCCTATGCGGGGGACTGTATTTTGAACGATTACTTTATTTGCGCTGGTGATATATTGTTATCACACATAACTGAATTATTCAACATAGTTCTGAATTCGGGGTATTTTCCAGAGGAATGGTCACGTGGGTTTATAATACCTCTGTTCAAAAAGGGGGATGAAACTGACGTTAATAATTACAGAGGCATTACGCTAATAAGTCGTTTAGCCAAGCTATTCACAACGGTGCTGAATAAGAGAGTTACGGTGTGGTGTGAAAAATACGAATCTGTGTCAGACGCGCAGTATGGTTTTCGTAAGGGGTATTCAACTATCGACGCAATGTACGTGCTTCAAATCATAGTGGAAGATTACCTGAATGTGAACAGACGCCTATACTGTGCATTTGTTGATGAGGAAAGCCTTCAACTCGGTATATAGGAATGGACTATTGTATAAAATGAATCGCATGGGTATGAACGGTAAAATTTTGAGAATATTTAAGGACATGTATACGAGTGCGTGAAGAATTGTAATACATTTTCTGATTTGTGTTAGTGTTCGATCGGACTGAGACAGGGGGAGGTAACTTCTCCGATCCTATTCGCGCTGTTTCTGGAAGACTTTGAGCTGTATCTTCAACAGAAAGAGACTTGTGGGCTATCGATCCAAGATATTGTGATATTTCTGCTGTTGTTCGCCGATGACATGGCAATCGTAGTTGAAACATGTGCTGATCTACAAAATAGTTTAGATACATTATACGAGTATTGTGAAAAATGGGGTCTAACCGTCAACACTGAGAAAACTAAAGTAACTATGCTTGTGAGGTGTGGGGCAATACTAAGTCAAAGGAACTAGAGCGTATGCATTTAAAGTTTTGCAAAAGGATACTAGGTATGTCTACCAGTAATGCCGGAGTGTACGGAGAATTGGGGAGATACAGTAGCGCTTTTCTGCTCCTTACCTATTTGTATATACTAATATCGCATACATATCGTAATCGTATAGTATTGGTATATTTAATGAGCATATAGTATGGTCATATAATATTGGTATGTTTGTACCGTATCATCGTATAGTACACACGTACTATACGAATATTATACAAACATACGATATCCGTTCGTATATACGATATATCCGTACGGATAGGGTATGAATATACCATAATCTGGTATGTTTGTACGATACAAACGTACCAGAATTATACACATGTATAAAAATCGTATAAACGTACGATTTGAATGGTATATCTATACGATATTGGTTGGTATGTACGGTACAAACATACCGTACATTTATAGTATATGCATATCGTATAGAAAACATATCGTATTGGTATAGTATACGTATAGCATTGGTATAGTACGTATAGTTGACCTGCAGAAAAGCGCTACTGTACTCTCTGTATATAATGCGCTACCATCGTAGTGTTAAATTCTGGTTTAAAGTTTTGTATTCTGAAAATTGAATCATTAAAGCTACGTACTACATTTCACACACTGACTGCGAGGCGGGAAAGACGAATTGGACATCGGGTGTGAAGTCATTATTGTGTCGTCAGGGATTTGGAGATGTTTGGGAAAACCCGCTTCGTGTTAACGCTCAAGCATTCTGCACGGAATTTAAACAAAGACTAGTTGACAACTTTGTACAAACTTGTTTGTAGATGTGTGCACAAACAACAAATTACAATTATACACTAATGTGAAAACGACATTCGGTTATATCGCGAAAACATTTGCGCAGCGGACTTACCAAACTACGTCTGTCGGCGCCCCAACTACGCATTGAAACTGGCCGATATGGTCGTAATCGTGCTACAAGAAACGAAAGGTATTGCACGATATGTGACACACTGACATTGAAGACGAATACCATTTTGTATATGTGTGACCCAGGTATACCGAGCTCCGTATGAGGTATATTCCCGCTTACTATCGCCGTCATTGTAGCATGCATAAATTATTAAACCTTCTTATGACGTCAAACAAAGCTCACTTATACAAATTATCTCTGTGTATATACCATGCTGCTAAATTACGAAGTTTAACAGTAATCAATTGAACTTTATATCCATCCTCTATTGCCAGTAGGTATGTATTGTAATGTATGTTTGCTTGTATGTATTTTTTCCTTGATTTTTTTTCACTTTTGTGTGACGAGAAGCTCTTGTATAGTTTAAGTCAATACAAATATTCTTCTTCTTCCTGATCACGTGCTTAGAACAACAACAACAATTGATGAAATATGGCGCAGAAAAAACGTCTTCATGAGCTTCATTTGGTGGTCTCGGGACATAATTATTTTGTGTTTGCGAAGAATCGATTTCCGTGTCCGTATTACAGTACGAGACCTAATACACTCGTGTCCGTCGACGTCCGTGAACGAAACTCGTTCACTTCGTTCACTCGTTTTACTCGGAAAGCGACTCGTGTATCGTGGATTATTTCCTGCTATTCAACCTGTACGATGGAACATCTTCTACACAACCGCCTGCATTAATCTAGCCCAGATTATCTGAACATCTATTGGCAATGGCAACTCGCAATGAAGCAAGTTCATTGTCTGAGCCTGGGGACCGTTAAACTAAACTTCATTCGACTAAATTGTTCGTAGCTGCAAATTTAGGATCGTCTGTAAATTTCAATTGATTGATTTACATGTATTGAACATAGGCTGCATATGCAGCCAATGTTCCATAAATGTAAATCCAACAATTGTTTGCAAGAAAACATTGTTAATGTGAAATTACAGACTATCAAAATTTTGCACATTTTAGTCGTACGAAGTTTAGTGAAACGGGCCCCTGATCTGTAGCACAGATCAGGCTCAGTCAATCAAGCTGCTTGATGTCAAGCAGTCTATTCAAGTATTTCGAAATAAATAAATTTACAAATATTAGCAAGATTAACGCAGGCGGTAGTGTATGTACTCGGCTGGCCCGCTTATCGTGGTATTAATTGCACAATGGCGAAACATTGCTTCCGGTGGTCGTGTGCTACGTATGGCTGCGATTGGAGAAGTGAGGCTTATGGGTTGTGTGACCAGTGCAGCTTTTGATCAAATAGCACACCCTCCTGTAGCATGATTACGATATGTACTGCTTGTTAGAAGTATTATGGGTGTTTCATTGATGGAATGGTACACAGCGGCTGTGCTGACCAGACTGTGTTGATGTATTATGCAAGCTGGTCGCAAAACCCAGAAGCTTCATTTCTCCACTGTCAGACGCATATAATGATTATCAGCAATAAACGAATTACGCAAAGTATGTGTAAGTCCGTGCACTCACGTCAATACTGTGCCAGATTTGGATGTTTTTTTTATGTTTTTTTACGTATGAGCTCAGTGCTCCAGATAAGCTGCGTATTTGGGTAAATACCCAATTAAAATTGCCAAAAACCCGCGTATCAAAAAGCAATTAAAAAATTGTGGTACCTTTATGATGCTGCAGAAAACAACAAACAGACCACAAATATAGCATATTTTTCTTATTTTCAATGAAAATACATCTTGGTATTTCATTAGAATTTCCAAGGAGACAATTCTAATGAAATGTCATGACATGTTTTCATTTCAAAGCTAACTATTCAATAATTGCTGTCTGTTGATGTGTAAACAGTAGTGTGATTTTATTTTACCCAATTAAAATGTTGAAATACCCAATTGCTTCAGAAATGATGGAGTGACAATACTCAATTACCAATTCCTTTTCTGGAGCCATGTGCACCATGTGTGCACTGGTGTTGCATTCCACACCGGCGTATAATGTTTTACGTCGAAAAATGCACTGGTCTCCAGACGAGATGCCACTCAACGCTACTTATCGCATAAATGCATTTTCATCTAGCGACCGGCGCATGTTTTACGCCGGTTACTAGACGAAATTGTGTTGATGCAGTATCTTTTGCATGTATTTGAATGGGAATTCGTCAGGAATCCGGCTCATATTTTGACGTGTACCATTTTACGTGCATATTTTGACGTGCAACTCCTGTGCTATAAAGTATTTACATATCGTGTTATCGTAGTACCGACGCGATAACTATATTAAATGTACGATGGCCTTAACGGAACATCGCACATTCGTGAGTGTGTAGTACGCACGGTGATGTTTGATTTGAATGATAATTGTATCACCCGCACGTAAGTCGTGATTTAGCCTCGCCGCCGATGCCTTGTCCGGAGCAAATTTTGATTACCCTTGAGTTGCATGTATCTCCTTTTGTTTTTAATCCCAGGACTGGTGGTGTATCCCGTTCATAACTTCAATACCCTTTGGAAATTTATTCAGGAAACTTACCTTATCCCGTCAACACAGTGCGTATGTGCCGTGAAACACGGTGCCGTGAAACATTGTTGATATCCAATCAATACTATTTTTGCATTTTACAGCCATTTGTAGGTGTTGACGGGATAAATAGAATAGTAGGTTAGTGCCGTGAATGGGAAAAAATATCTGGCGCGGCACGGAAACGGGATGTGCTCGGCAGAGCCTCGCCCATCCCGTTTCCTGAGCCTTGCCAGATATTGTTTCCCATTCACGGCACTAACCTACTATTCTCTATCTATTTTCCTTATTTCTGAACCAAAGTATATGTTGTGACCACTCATTTGAACCGTCTCGGCGAGATGGTTCAAATGAGTGGTCACAACATATACTTCTGATGAGAAATAAAGAAATTATTGAGCCTTGCCGGATATTTTTTCCCATTCACGGCACTAACCTACTATTCTCTATATATGCATACACAGAGGAACCTCTCTAAGCCGGACACCCTGTGAGGTCCCCTGGGTGTCCGGCTTAGAGAGGTTTCACTGTAAATCAGGCATTTGCTCATTCTGAGCCATAGTTTTGTGTTATGCGGTAACGAACCGACAGATACATGACCAAGAAACTCATCAAAAATAAGATCATAGGTGTTTTATTGGTGTTTAGAGAGGTTCCACTTAACCGCCGGTCAAAAGTGTGTCGGACACAAGAACGACAACTCACGCCTTTTTACACATCATGAGTCATCTCCCTTTGATTATTCTCAGATTGATTTCATGTCCGGGCCATAACATGGAAATCCTTTCGACTATTTTCTTGAAACTTCAAGCATGCACAGATCATGACTGAAAGATGTATCTAAAAATGACGCACAGCTTCACAGAGGGGAATCGACATCAAGGTGCATGATCACGTGGTTACAACAACAACAACAACAACAACGTCGCCCACTCCAAAGTAAGTATTATTTGATATTTTCCTTAATATGCAACGGGTTTTGATGAAATGTGGCGCAGCAAACGCGTCTTCATGAGCTGCATTTTGGTCGTCCAGGGAGTTCGGCACAGACTTATGTCGTTTCTGTGAAGAATCTATTTCCGTGTCGGTAGACACGGAAATTGATTCTTCGCAAAAACGACTAAAGTTTGGGCGAAGATATAAAGACCACCAAATGCAGCTTATGCGCCATATTTCATCAAAATCAGTTACGTTATAAGGACAATATAAAAGAATACGTACTTTGAATCAGATGGATTCTGGAAGTTTCAGTACTTGTTGTTGTTGTTGTTAGTACCACGTGATCATACACATTGGACATGTGCGCATTTTTGTTTTATATGTTAACAGCAAAAGCAGCCGACTTCGCATCGACTGATTACTGATACCCCCAGCATACGAAGTATGTCGAGTTGTATATTATTTTCGTCATTCCATCCGTCCGTTAATCCGTCCGTAAGATTTGCATTACAATTTTTATGCCACCGGGTTTCGAAGAAACGGGTGGCATATAGTGTTTGGACCGTCCGTCTGTCCGTCCGTCTGTCCGTCTCTCCGTCTGTCCGTCCGTCACATTTTTCGGTTAACCAATTTGTCACAGTTTCTCAAATATGCTGCAGGTGGCATCCGCGTTCGACAGACGCATTTCTTGTTTATTTGGCGGTCCATGCGGCGGCCGGGGGTATCCGTGAGCCTCTGCTCACTTGCTCTAGTTTTGGCATACATGTAACTTTTTTATTAATAATTCCACCAATATTTATGAAATAAACCGCACGTACCGCGCAAAAGTGTGTCTAGTATCATCGACTGCTGGCACTTACCAGCTCTTTCAAAACAATTCGTCAAACGCTCCAACACAGGTATGACAGAACTCTCAGACATTTAAGAGTTCAATTTGACAGCAATCGATTTTGAACATTGTCGAAGGGTGTATGTAACTGGCTGGAAAGACCAGGGGGCCGTTTCACTAAACTTCGTACGACTAAAATGTTCGTAAGTGCAAATTTAAATTGATGGATTTACATGTAGTGAGCATAGGCTGCATATGCAGCCTATGTTCAATAAATGTAAATCCAACAATTGTTTATAAGAAACTACTGTTAATATAAAATTTACAGACTATCATAATTTTGCACTTACGAACATTTTTATCGTACGAAGTTTAGTGAAACTGGCCCCAGGTACATGTAAGGGTCAGCATTCGAGGATACGACACGCATCGAGGATACGACACGCATTCGAGGATACGACACGCATTCGAGGATACGACACGCATTTGCTCTGTACGTGCTCTATAATGTAAATGGATGGAATAATAAGAACGTTATGATAAAAATAATACCCCACCCTTTTTGGAACCAGCAGGGTTTTTGTATATATAAATGAGGTCCGCGATAGCCATTATATTATTCAAATGTCAATTTTCAGAAATATGCTTCTTAAATTGACCCACAACTCGTTTCCCAGGAACTACTTTTTGTCCAAACATACCCGAATGTAGCATTCGGCTTCTAGAAATCAAAAACTTATCATCCTGGGGGCCGTTTCACTAAACTTAGTAAGACTAAAATGTTCGTCAGTGCAAATTTAGGATCGTCTGGAATTTTCAATTGATGGCTTTACATTTATTGAGCATAGGCTGCATATGCAGCATATGCCCAATAAATGTAAATCCAATAATTGTTTACAAGAAAACATTGTTAATGTCAAATTTACAGACTATCATAATTTTGCACTTACGAACATTTTAGTCGTACGAAGTGAAACGGGCCCCTGTTTATTACATGTCTGAACAACATTTTCTTATTTCATAACGATTGCGGGAGACTGCACGCGGGTGATTACGGGTGTTCTCTTCATGGTGTATTATGTGTAAGTTGACAATTACGGGTTTTCTTTCACAGATCTATAACGCCGTGCATATAACAGCTTGGAAGGCAATACGATATGAACGATCATTTTGGGTGTGGAATTGATAATTATGAATACACACATGTTCAAAGAAAATATAATTTTATTGATTTACCATCAAACACATCACGTGACACCGCAATCGCAACTGCATATAAAGTTCAGCTATATGTATACAGTGCATTTGACTACAGTATGCATGTGCGCAGTGAGCATCTGTGCATCTGGAGGCAGTTTCACTAAACTTCGTAGGACTAAAATGTTCGTAAGTGCAAAATTATGATAGTCTGTAAATTCCACATTAACAATGTTTTCTTGTAAACAATTAGTGGATTTACATTTATTGAGTATAGGCTGCATATGCAGCCTATGCTCAATAAATGTGAATCCATCAATTGAAATTTCCAGAAGATCCTAAATTTGTACTTGCGAATATTTTAGTCGTACGAAGTTTAGTGAAACGGGCTCGTGCAGTTGGCCGAAATCGGGTTTATGCTTTCAAATTGCATGTAAATATGTTGGGCAAGTACACAATACTTGTTTAACGTAATGTTTGGAACTTACACTATAGCTTAGACTCTGACACAGGGCTTTAGGGAAATAGCGTGCACGTAGAAACTGAAGCTCCTACACTACCGCCTGTGCTAATCTTACCAGTATTTTCCAATTTCTTTATTTCAAAATGAGCGAATATTGTGCTTGAAATCGAGCAGTTTGATTGACTGAGCCTGAGCTGTGCTTGCTTGCGAGTTTAGATAGTCAATACATGCTCAGAAACGTTTATACTCTGGTTAAGATTAACGCAGGCGGTTGCGTATTCCGCCAAGCTAGGGATTAAGCTATAGCTCACTGCTTACGGAATTAATGAGCATATAGCTTCCCGGAGTATGTATATACTGTCTGTCATGTGATGAGAAGTCTAAGCTGGATGTATAGCACAATGTGTCCAAATGACATATTTGCCTTCGGACGAGTAAACACGATTTATGGAAACGTCCTGATACCGATGCTGAAAAAATATTTTATCTCCTTGTTGTGCCGTCTCTTGTAATTCTTTTATAATGGCAATTGTACATGTACCTATGTTTTAGTATTACTATGTAGTTTATGATGTACGGTTGATGAGACGTTAACAAACAATTTATCTATCTATCTCCTAATTAGGTCATACTACATGTAAGTCTTAATTAGGAGATACTATCTCCTAATTAAGAGATACTAATTTCTAATAAGGAGAAACTACGTCATAGGAGATACTACGTCCTGATTAGAAGATAGTAATATCTGCTAATTAGGACTTAGCATCTGCTACATGTAATTAGGAGTTAGAATCGCCTAATTATGACTTTTAAAATATTTCAGCATCTGGTACCAGGACGCTGCCATAATGATTCCACATCATACAGATTTCATGTCCTTTGCTATTCGCGTGACATCGACTGCTGAACAAAGATTTAATGGGACTTGTGGGTTTTGCGACCAGTGTTGATCCAGATCAGCCTGTGCATCCGCACAGTCTGATCAGGATCTGCACTGTTCGCTATTCCATCTATGAAACACCCGCCATGCTTCTAACACGCATTATAGATGGTTATCATGCTACGGGAGTGTGCTATTGTATCAGGATCTACACTGGGCACAAATTTCATAAGCCCCATTTATCCAGGCCCGGCCACAGATACACGCACATAAGAACACGCGCACCAGTGGAGTACTGTTCACCTATTGAATGTCTCGATGACAAATCGGTTAGGAGCAAGCTAATTGCTTAGAATGAATTCCGGAATAGGGGCATTAAATGCTAATTTAATTATAAAAGTGCAACCAGTTTGCATACTCAATTATCTGTTGATTTGTTTAGACAAAAACGTGACATGTTTCCGGAAAGAAAACTGCATGTACATAGAGAATCTCAAACGGATTTTCGTTTGATATGAGATTAATGAAACGAGTCACGAACAATATAGGCGAGATGTATACACTTTACTAATGAGTTTCATAAATCTCATGTCAAATGGAAACGAGTTTAAGATTCTGCTTGTCACATGACTCCACCCTCAAAGGAGCAGAACACTTGGAGATATCCAATACAGTGGGGTCAGCGTGTAAGTGCACACACGAACGAACTCGACAGGTTGGTTAGCTACCCACCCAAAGTGTATGTTGTTACCACTCAGTCGAACCGTCTCGCCGAGACGGTTCAACTGAGTGGTAAAAATGCAGAAACATATTTACTTTTTTGTTGTATACATTAAATACAGTGGGATCAGCGTGTAAGTGCACACACGAACTAACACGACAGGTTGGTTCCAATATGTCGTGTTCGTTCGTGTGTGCACTTACACGCTGACCCCACTGTACGTTTCGGTATGAGCAGACGCCATGATTATTTTCGCATCTAGTTGAAAATCTCCACAGAGAAAAATAGTTGTACATGTAATACTAGCAATACAACTACATGTATTATAACTATGCCATATATACTCATGGACAATATTGTTAGCTTTACTCTATTGTTGATTGTGGACAATGTAGTTGAGATAGGTGCGTGATTTCTTTTACATGCAAACATCAACTACTGTGAAACAATTTTATCAAGAAAATCAAACGGCGTCGCGACATCTAGCATGTCAGATTAACACGTCAAAATGTCACAGCGTCAATCTATTGTCAATGTCAACTCGAAATCAAGCAATTTGATTGTCTGAACCTGAGCTGTAGCACAGCTCAGGTTCAGCCAATCAAGCTGCCTATTTTTAAACGCATTAGCCAAGCATCTTGAAATAAAGAAATTGACAAATATTGACAAGATTAGCGGAGACGGTAGTGTACGTTCCCGCGACTAAGTAGCGTTTAAGACACGCACACAGGTTGGTCAGCTGGCGTCACGTGATGCGCTGGTCATCTGGTCAGTCTCATCTCCTCCGGCCGGTGCCAAACCGTAGATGTGACGATTTCCCGGAGAACATAATGTCGTTGTCTCCATATAAGGCTATCAGTTTGCGTAGCAACTGATTCAATGTTGCTCTCTTCTGTGCTGTAACACGTGAAACCATTCGGGTGTTATAGTGCATGTTTAAACATAAAGTGGTTGTTTGTTTGTAGGTACATGTATCGATACGTCATTGTGTGATCACTTCACAACAAAAACTAACTCTGTTTCATAAAATTCCCGTACAGGTATAGCAAATACAATCATAACCAACTCAATCACAGTTTCTGATACATTGTAGAGGAAAAGTCGCGGGAATACTGGACGAAGGCCGGAAAAATCGTGTGCTTAAATAATGTATCATCCCGTCAACACAGTGCGTATGTGCCGTGAAACATGGTGCCGTGAAACATTTTTGATATCCTGTCAATGCGACCTAATCACTGCGTATGAATATGTGCGGTGGCCGGGGTTATTTTTATTGCATTTTAAAGCTATTTGTAGGTGTTGACGGGATAAATAGAATAGTGGGTTAGTGCCGTGAATGGGAAAAAAATATCTGGCGCGGCACGGAAACGGGATGTGCTCGGCAGAGCCTCGCCCATCCCGTTTCCTATGCCTTGCCAGATATTTTTTCCCATTTTTGCAGCGCACATGGCGATACATTCATATAATCGTATTTAATATCGGAGACGCAGTACCTTTATTGTGCGGTACATGTACATGTATACATACATGTATGGTCAAACATGATCATGATAATGACAATATTGAAACTTCAATTTTATAACTCTAAGCATATCCTGAAATTAAATTTCGGAGATTTTCTGCATAATACATGTATATATCAGAGTATGAATTACATTTTACTAAACGGAAAGTACATATGGGGCGCCTTTTTGGACTTTAATAGCACTTTGTGATATCACCCATTCGAATTGGTGATATCACTCATTCAAATAGGTGATATCACCCATTCATTCTGAAATAGTGATATCACCCTTTCGAATAGGTGATATCACTCATTCAAATATGGGTGATATTGTAGCGACCCCGGCAGCCATTTGGTGTAATTTCATCATGTTTTATCGATTCAAACTTTCTCCGTTTTTGGGCGACTGTGAGAGGCTATTAATCTATTTCAAAGACTTACCCCAACCCATATCCCATGCCTGGTGATTCACCAACACTCCTAGTTTATCTGTATCGTCATCATAGTTCACATAACCCATTGTATCCGTTATATTTAATAATAGTTCTACCACACTCTCCGGGCGAGTTGAAGACCGCCGCCATCTTTCACTTAAATTTTTCGGGAAATTCTGTATGTTCCCGGGTAATCCGATCACACGTTCCCACCAATCAGCTATGCGGGACAACTTTCACATTTCGTCAAAATGGGAAAGTTCCGGTATTAGTGTATATCCTTATGTTATTTTGCAGGCCATTAGGGTAGATTTTTGCAAATGTTGTTCATATTGTTACATATATCATAAACATTGAACAAAATCGGGTTGACATTTTTTCGGCAGCCATCTTGATATTTTGCTGGCCATTTTGAATTTATATTCATGTACTATTGATAGGTCTTCAATATGAATCCAATTACGAGTTTTACTCGGTATAAACAATGGTAGCTGATGTGTTTCATGTCAGTAAATATTTTTCCATAAAATCTATAGGTATCCAACTTTTTTTAAAATTCAAAATGGCCGCCAAAACATATTTTTTATGCACATACATCTCACATGTGCCACATACTAAAGGCAAATACATTGCGATGTACATGAATTCGATGTTGAGACATGTAGATGAACATTTACTACCTGCAACAAAACATTTTTTTTTATCGTCATGATTTCTAATTTATGAGCGATCATGTTAAAAATGGCCGCCAAACTACTTTGTTAATACGTATTTTGAAACGTATCTTCTAAATATTGGTCGCAACAATGTCAGTAGTTGTAGAAGCTCATTTACTGATTCATATTACAATTATCAACTCGATTTCATAGTTACAACTTGTGCAAATAGTTATCACAATTAATTGCCAGTGTATTAAACATGGCCACCACATGAAGAGAAATGTAAATTGTTAAGTTCCCACTATAGCGTACAAATATATTTCATTCCCTTCATGCAAAGTTTTATATTCACCAATCTACTAAACAATTCCAACCTTATGACGATTGTGTCTGTAATAGCTAACACATCAGTAACACGACATTGGTTTGTTTTCGACGTTACATCAGTGAGCATATGTATCAGTTGGGATTTGTCTGTACATGTGTGAAGGTGTCCTTCTGTTGTCATTAGCATACGGGTTTGTGGTAGATAATTCGTGTTTTCCTATCACATGTTTCAGGTCAATATCATGAGACGACCGTGTAATGACCAGCAGTCGAGCCATCATTGAACTTGATTCTTTGATCACTAATTCCGTTTCGCCCACCATTGTCTTAATTGGTTTTTTCCCCCACTCATCACAATACTGGTTCTTTTGAAATGGTGTCACATAGGTTTCTATCACCACAAGTCTTTCCTTTATAAATGCTCTGTATTGTTCCTCGCCCCGTTTCTCTGTAGTCTCCAGTATGTTATTGGCTACGTTGTCAGGTATTATCACTTTTTTTGTCATATGAACCAACTTATGTTCAGTTCCGTCTATTATCCCAGGAAATTTGAATGGATTGGTTTTAGCTAATACCTCTTTTAGCTGGGAGATGTACTTTTTATCTGGTTAGTATCTAACATGTTTTCGGTTTCCTTGGATAATCGTGCGAGACAGGTGTGGTCAGGCAATATTTCAATAACACGTGAGTATGGTTAGTTATTCCGGTAATATCACCATCACCTTTGTGAACCTTGCTCACATGCTCCTGCGCTTGAACAACGCCGATAGCAGTGAATGGTATACTATTGGTATTTACTAATCACTGTGTTCAAATTGACTCCAGATAGTTGGGTATGTGTCTCGTAAGGTGTGCATACGTGCAATGTATTCCGGTTTGTTCATTGCGTAGTCCAGCCTGCTGTAAGCGAAGAACCAGATGCACATCTGCTCCAACGATGCTAAATACAAGTCACACTGCCGTAATCGAATGCTGCCGATAACTTGTAGAAGTGTGGATACATGACGCATGTGTATACTAAACCATCCATAGGTTGCAAATGTTAGCTTGTGCAACATGTCCATGTGTCTCACACGATGTGATAAGCGTCAGTCACACATTCACAAAGGTATTCTACAACATTTGGATTCTTCTCAAAGAATGCATCAAACCACAATGATGTGAGTGCTTCTAACGTGAATTGATGGCATTCAATTTCCCACTTGTAATCTTTACCATTGATAATCTGCATAACTGACGCTACTGTAGACATCGGCTTCAACTCACATGCCATCAAACCCACTCCCATCTACAGTGCGACCAAGGTAACTAATGCCACACAGACATACAATGCATATGGAACTGACCCGGTGATTCTAGCCATTGTCCTTGTACAGTTCTGGGTTCAGGTAGGATAGTTGTAAAACCCGTTTATGTAGGTCCCTGTCCAACCACAGACACATCGGCTCTTTGGACTCATTCTCTAGTGTTATTATAGTGAATATTTCTGTAGGTGCTTCTGTCGATGTACTACAAGTTATATCAACACTTTCAGATGATACCTGTGTTTCTTGGTGAACGCTATGTGATGTTCGACTGTAGTGTCTAATTAGTAGCCAAGCGATATCTTGCTGTTCAGTCTGTTTAAGCATTTGTTGATGCTCCATTGGTTTGAAATCTGCATACTGTGAACTATGCTTTGGCTTAGTATTGCCAATGATCTTACAGTCTAGTAATTGTATTCCAGATAAAGGCAGATTTGTCGATTTGCTATCTGATGATTCATTTAAACTCGCAGCATGTGCTACCAGTTCCGCATTATCGCCGTTTGGTATTGTTATTTCTTTCTGAAATAAAGTTCCTGCGTGGCAATGAAACGATAATTTACGTTCGGATAAATGTCTTATAACATATGTTTCCTTCCATGGAACGCCTTGATATTTCATACATGCATTCATCTGATGATCCTCTATTGTGCTACAGCAAATCCATGACCCACCCCACCCCTTCCCACAAGGTCAAGATCACAAACTTAACACATGCATACATGCATTCCTCATGTGAATAGCTATCATGCTGTATAAAATCAACTTAGTGCGTTCATAAACTTAACGTTGGGTTAAATTTTGTATAACTTCTGTTTTCAGGGGGCGCATTGATATTTCATACATGCATTCATCTTAATATGCTATATCATGCTATAGCAAATCCACGACCCACCTTCCACCACTGACCCCAATGTCTAGGTCCACCGGACACCCCTTAACCCAAGGTAAAGTTATATAATATTCATGTTGTTTTATACAACTGTGCTAAGTTTGAGTGAAGGCTGCCAACAGGCGAGCTTTGTTGTCTTCTGACAACTCGTGTTGTCTATATTGTGCACCTAACACCAGCTTTTGATATTAAATTAAAATGCGTTTAACTTCGTGTAGTATGGTAGCAATATAGTGACATGCCTACAGTGAGCGGTGTTTCTGTGGTATTACGAAACAATAAAGTTTCAGTTTTAGGCCAGTATGTCACTTGTCGTTTCGATTTGTGTACTTGAATTAGTTGTTGTGCAAGATTGTTGTATGGTATGATGATTTTATTTTCGGATCACGCTCGTCTGTTATAGCTGCAGTGTGTCCTTCAATTATCCATTTCAGCAATAGTTTTAGTTCTGTTGGTATGTTTTGGTTGGCGTCCGTTAACGATCCGTCAAAATTCCATGCAGCTAACTTCTCAATTGCCTTTCATACTATTTTCGCGCATTGACATATGTGTTCAACGGCATTAGTCTATGATGCGGCCGCACCTACAGCAGCGTCACATGACGCTGTGGAGTGAATGAGAAGAGGTTTGTACTAGTTTGTCGCGTGTTTGCTACATTTTGTATTCGTTGAAATATGTCTTTCTGAAGTGCCTTCGAGATTTTATGTTCAATGTTATGATCTCTCATGGTATTTTTTGGTAGTCGACAGTGCCTCAGTTATTGGAATACATTCTCCAGATTCAAGTCTTTCTTCAAGTTAGCTATAAAATTCCATTTCCGCAGCTTGTATCAGCTTGCATTTCATGCATGTCTCCATATGAACTTGTCGAATTTGATTGCCCATGATTAGATTTTCTGGTAATGCATATGTTAATGTGTTTTAATTATTTCGAGTATGGATCGTTTGTGCTGATACATTCACTGTAATTGACTTTCCTCATTTCAGTATTCTTGTTTGTTACAATAAATGTGTCATTAACTTCCCTTGACAGAAAATACATTCTTTGTTGTCGTACTTTGGCAATTTAGACCGGGTTAACACTTGTGGTACATTTTGTAATGTTACGGTATATGACTTAGTGCATGTTGTCAATGGGCATCCTTTGTATTTGTATAAATGGCTGGCATCCTCAAATGTCAAGGCTCTTTCATAACGATCCTTTTCTCGTGCAATGAGTGTTTTATTTGGTGTATATGCATAGCACTGGGTGTGCCATACAACATTTGCTTCTCGTGGACATTGAACAGTAGCACCCCGGCGGCGGTCGCAAATTGGGATGTGCTCTAAATTATGGTACTCTGTCCATTAATGAAGGAAGTGTAGAGTAGAAAGTGTTCGTAGCTTGAATCGAGTGGTTGTTGTCTCGTTTTTGGACAATTTTCATTGTTAGTTCTTTGACATTTAATAGCCATGTCTCGAAATTGGTATCCAGCGAGCGTTTTGAATATACGTGGGTGTATATATACGGTATTATCGTATGCTACAGTTGCATGCATGATCGTAACTGAGAGAAACAGCGACAGAAATATGATCTACATTTTAACAGCATACTAACATCTCAATAAATAGTTGTTTGTGAATGTTCAGTTTGATTGTCAATGCACATACAACGATGATATCATGTATTTCTTTTACCCAGTGTCGTTCACTGGCCATGGCGGCCATATTGAACATACACATGTTAATTGACGTAAACGGTTCATCATTACAATTAGCTGTATTGATTTATTTATGGTGAAAAACATGGCTACAGACCACAAGATTCACCAGTATATAGTGCCCGTTACAAAGTTATAGAAATGTACCTTTTATCTCCTTTTAGGGTATTTCTGGCGGCCATTTTGAATATTCTTGTCATTTATAATAGTCGTATGTTTGACATATCTGTAGCTACATGCTTTGTCGAATACATACTGGCGGATCAGGCAATATTTATGAAGTATATATATTGTTTACACGACTTTGTGAATTCGGGATTCAAAATGGCCGCCATATGATGAAAGATGGCGCCCAAAATAATGTCAACCCGATTTTTCTTAAACTTTAGGACCATATTGATGTAAAAATCCATATTTGCAAAAATCTACCCTCAAGGCCTACAAGGGGCAATATCATGACGTAATGGAATACATTATATCCGATTACACATTCCAACCAATCCACTGTGAGGAATCAGGGGCAACTTTCACATATTGTCCGCGGATTCCAAATATGGTGCTCATTGTCCTAGTGTTGTCCTCGGAGTCTTTACGACCCAATCAAAGGGCTGAATTTGCGGAAAACGTCCGGACTGAAGGCTATAAATACAAGTGAGCGCACAGCGTCCAGTTGACATTCGTCCCGAGGACAACTCACAGACGCTATTGATTTGAAGGCACCCAACATCTGACCCTCACCCAAACCCGACATACTTAACCGAATCTAATCCCAGCACCTACACAACTACAGTGGTGCGTATTTCCCTGGATCCTGGTTTCCAATTGGCCACCGATTATTCTAGACCGTAGACATTTAGTAACACATAAAATCCACTAGTACCCGTTACCCCACCCACTTATTCCCCGCCCCACCCACCCACCCAGGCTGTGCGATACCCCCTACCCGCTGTGTGATACACCCCCGCTGTGTGATACACCCCCCCCACCCCGCTGTGTGACCCCCCCCCGCTGTGTGATACACCCACCCACCCAGCCTATGATACCCACCCCTGCTGTGCGATTCCCCCACCCCCCAGCCTATGATACCCACCCCCGCTGTGTGATACACCCCCCCCCCCCCGCTGTGTGATACCCACACCCAGCCTATGATACCCACCCCCGCTGTGTGATACCCACACCCAGCCTATGATA
The DNA here is from genome assembly GCA_029237695.1 of Conchocele bisecta. Classification (NCBI taxonomy): domain Eukaryota; kingdom Metazoa; phylum Mollusca; class Bivalvia; order Lucinida; family Thyasiridae; genus Conchocele; species Conchocele bisecta. The sequence continues at coordinate 30,862,775 of CM055276.1, read as the reverse complement.
CCCACCCCCGCTGTGTGATACCCACACCCAGCATTTGATACCCACCCCCGCTGTGTGATACCCACCCCCGCAGTGTGATACCCACCCCCGCTGTGTGATTTCCGCACCCAGCCTATGATACCCACCTCCGCTGTGTGTTTCCCCCAACCAGCCTATGATACCCACCCCGCTGTGTGAAGTTGTCCCTTATGTCTCTTCCCACAGTCGCCCTGGTTTCATTCGTTAAACCATCGCTCATACTCTCATATTAGACATTGTTATCACCCCACATCAGAATAGCCTCATATTAGCCAATAATTCCAGCACAAAAATATTTACACAATTCCCTAACATTTGATTGGTCCGTAGCAAGTCTCTGTCCAAAATTTATATCCCAGTAAACTCCCATGCCGAACTACTTTCCGTAACCGTGAGGCGCAGTTAAAATAATTCTTAAGAAAACGGAACATAAACACATTTTCTTGATGAATTTATTTCAAATGCTGGAATTATAAGGAATGAATGGCCTTTTTGTGGAATTTATCGGGGATATAAACTTGGAAAAGTCGCGGGAATACTGGACGAGGCCTTCCGGCCTTCGTCCAGTATTCCCGCGACTTTTCCAAGTTTATACCCCGATAAATTCCACAAAAAGGACATTCATTCCTATATTGTTATCACCCTACATCAGAATAGCCTCATATTAGCCATTGTTATCAACCTACATCATTGTTGTTATCGCAATTTGTAATCAATCTGTTTTCACTTATATTCGTTGTACCATTACCATTACTAGTGTTTCACCAAAATATCAGGTAGAACTGAATTGCTGCCACTGTTATGATTTGATCTCAAAGCAGTTAGTTAAGTTGTCCATATACCCCTGCTTCACGAAGGCCCGCTACCATTTCCCAGAATTGAAGGTACGCTACCAACACCACTAATCCCCATTATTCAAAAGACAGACAAAGAGAGGGACGCTACAATATAACCTATTTGTATGAGTTATATCACCTATTCGAAAGGGTGATATCACCAATTCGAAAGAGTGATATCACCTATTCAGAATGAATTGTTAATTCGTGGGAACGAATTGCTAATTGAAGGAACGAATTGAGGGAACGAATTGTTATTTCGTGGGAACGAATTAATAAAGAAAAAGAATGCTACGTCCCCTGCGGGGCTCCGTAGAATTTCGCAACAGAAACCAATACGTTTTACAGCATCAGATCGCTAATTGAAATAAAACAAAACACAAGACGTGAGCTGCCAGATGAAACATGTCGAAATAAAAACACAATGAGAACAATAAAAAGACAGATTGACGGTTTGAACTCAATGTGATTGTATTTGTTTGAATGTGCAAAATTGTTTTTAAAGGTACATGCCCACTCAGTAGGCACACCATGTTCTTTATATCAAGACATGTTCTGGCAAAATAAACATTCATTCACTATTAACCCACGTATTGATTTGCATTTTATATCGGACGTAAATGTCGACACTGATATCAGGGGCGATAACCGTGTTAATATAAAATAATTCCAGCACAAAAATATTTACACAATTCCCTAACATTTGATTGGTCCGTTGCAAGTCTCCGTCCAAAATTTATATCCCAGTAAACTCCATTCCGAACTACTTTCCGTAACCGTCAGGCGCAGTTAAAATAATTATTAAGAAAACGGAAAATAAACACATTTTCTTGATGAATTTATTTCAAATGCTGGAATTATAAGGAATGAATGGCCTTTTTGTGGAATTTATCGGGGATATAAACCTGGAAAAGTCACGGGAATACTGGACGAGGCCTTCCGGCCTTCGTCCAGTATTCCCGCAACTTTTCCAAGTTTATACCCCGATAAATTCCACAAAAAGGCCATTCATTCCTATAATGTTAAACGAACATTACTATTTATTCTCTGTGTTTATTTGTTGATGTGCCATGAGCATACTTTATCATCTGTTGAAAGTATTATTGTGTCAGGTGACTTATTTAATTACTGTCTGTTTCACGAAAGCTGCCCAAATTTTACGGCTATATAAACAATTCAAAAACAAGATTTCTTTTGATAATATTAAATTAAAGGAAAAATTAAGAATGAGCCTTCTTTTTATTTCGTGAAATTTGGTCAAATATTGATTTTATTGCGAAAACAAAATTTCCCCATGTTAAATCCCCATATAGTACTGCAGATAGGTAAAAGTATTGTGGGTTTGATGAAACAAGCATGGAATTTGGTCCGCAGGTAGACTATGCGTCTGTGGTGATTTTTAGATCTAGGGCCATCTCAGATTCGATCTGTGACAAAAATGGCGGCCATTTTCAAGATGGCCGCCATCGCTTATTTGAAATTCTTTGATATCGTAGGTTAAATCAATTCTAGGGGTGGGAATGTTTTTCCTTTGTATTATAAATCATACATCAGTAATTTTACTGTCCACATAACAGTTGAAATGGCAAATAATTACTAGTTTGAGCTAAACAATAAGATTTATTATCATTTTTACGTCATGTTACGATTTTGAAACTTCGTCAAGTGTGTCAAACAACCCAGAATTATTTCTTCTGTTTTTGTAGGTAGCAGAGGTACACACAATAGCTTATTATAGTCTAATTGCAAGTCAATAGGATGGAAATTGTGTCCAAACAGTAATGAACTGTTCTCTGTGAGCCGCGTCACTCAGAGCACTGTCCACCGCACTGACAAAGAGCTGTACACTGAAGAGCCGCCTTCTGGCATTTGCAGCGTCCTCTGCAGCCGTTCTTGCAGCCACATCGCAAGAGTTCCCTGCAAGTTTCTCATGCTTCTGGTAGGGTCGTCCAGGTTATACCCCATCCACCACCAGGCTTCTTGTTCCAGCCCCATTCACTTGGTGACGGAAGCTCTGGAGCAGGGGTCACCATTTGGGCCCAACAGTGACCAGCCTAGTAGACAGCTCTCTTGGTGTGTTGGATGAGTGCAGCCTGTGTAGGAGGCAGACCATCAATAGCTCTGCCTTTCTTGCTGAACAGCTGTTTCCTTGCCTGTTTCACACCCTCCTCTGTGCAGGTGCGATCGTACAGCAGGACCACAAATCGCTCTAGTGGTTGCATCCACCCGTCAATGGCACGTGGGTCTGGCATGGCACCCAAGGCGCAGAATGCTGGTATGACGTCCCCATAGGTGGTCCAGGTGTCCCATGCAGTCTTCTTGCCCCTGTTGCCAAAACAGGACACCGTGTCACATCCAGTGAAGGTGTTGAACATCGGCAAGGCCACACATCGGTCAGGACCAAGAGCTTTGGCGATCCCATGAGCAGCGATGAACCTGAAGCTCTTCCCAGCTCCAAAGGCAATCCACAGTTCAGAGATGTTGAGGCGATTGGCTGATGCTATGGCCAGGACTACCACGTCTGTATCAACTGTGCGTATTGACACTTTTCTGTACCCCTGTTGTACGGCATCTTGTAGGTGCAGGAGGATACGAGTGTCAGCCTCCTCATGCGTGCATGGCGCTAGAGCTGACATGTCCTGGCGACTGGAGCAAAGAACGCCAGTGCCTTGTGTGGTGATGAGATGTTTGTTGGTGCCAATGTCTGCCACATTAGAAGCCAGGAAGGATAACAGCTCCGTCTTGTTGTCGTCGATGCGGAGAAACTCTTGCCAGTTTCCAGGAACTGCACTTGATGGCTCAACTCGTCTCCTGACTCCCTTTCCTCTCTTGCTGCGAGTGTCCGCCTTCAATCTGTCTGCCATGTACAGATCCCAGACAATGTCTAGTCTGTCTACATGCTGAAGCTGGGATGTGACATACGGCACGAAGACATCAGTGGCATAACCTTGGAAGGTCTTTGCAGTCCCTGGTCGCAGCATGTTGATTATGGAAGCACCATCCAGGATGTTGACCTGTACTCTGGGGGTGGAGAGATCCTCTTTCACTGGAACAAGGTTGTCCAGGCAGGGCACCAAGTCAGACTTGGTTCCAGTTCTCAGGCCACCCATCTGAGACAGGGACGGTGTACAGGCCTGGTTTTCGTGCTGAAAGAACTCGTCCAAATCACCATGACGTATCTGGGAGGCAATGCACAGCCTGGAGAAGAGCGAACAGTCGTTCTTCAGGGATGACATCTGTAGCTGTTTCTTTGACTTCTCTCTGACTGGTGGGCGGCTGAAAAGATGGAGTTTGTTCCGCTTGATGGGATCTGTGATAGGCACTGTCTGGTTCACAAGCCTCTCTTTAACATATGTCTCATACTGCTCGAGTCCCAAGTTTCTCCATCTGCCGCACTGTGTCTGTCATTGCTGTGTCCACAACGTCTCTGCTGTTCAGGACAAGGAGATCACTGCTGTATTCAGCGAACGGGTTCCCCATCTCTTCCATGGCTCGGCTCAGTGATCGCACATCTTGTGCAAATGCCGTCTGTGCATGTCTCTTCTGTTCATGGTGACGTCCATCTGTGTCCTGCCTCTTCTCGGTTGATCCCTCGAATTCCTGAATTAAACGAGCCATCTCGGGACCAGATACCATCCAGCGACGAAGAGCTGCAGGGTTCTCCGTCAGGCCCACAGCACCGCCGTCTCCCTTCACGGAAGCATTGTTCTGCTCATGGGCCTGGTCAATAGCAACAGCAGAGTATGCACGCTTTGACTTCTTGACGACAAAGTTTCCCTTCAGAAACTCAGCATAGACGGAGCTGCTTCAGTGACACCATGTCTCGTAGGTGGATCGGCACCCATCTCGAGTAGTGTGTATGGTCCAGGGCGAAGAACCAAGGGACGATCTTAGACAGGGCATCCATGTAGAGCAGGAAGTCGGCCTCACGTATCGCTCTCACGTATACCATCACAGCCAGCTCCAGCTGCAGGATGAAGTACCAGAATTGGAAATGAGGACATGCATCGGACCTTGCATCACACCAGTCTTCAAATGGCACCACTTCACTTGCATCTTCCAAGGTCTGGATGTACTCACTGTAGGCACTCTGCTGAAGTAGATACAGGCTACTGGCTGTGACTTGGTGAGCCTGTCTTGTGCGTGTCACGTGGGATGCTTTCAGAAACGAATCTGCTGTTCCACTGGTAGCAACCCCGGCCTGAACGAGTGCTCCTGTCCAGCCGCTGCCCTCAAGAAGATCTCCAAGGACCTTGAGGGACGCCATCTCGATGTGTAGGCCACCAAACATCACTACAAATATATCCTCGCCATAACTTGTAGGCCAGCTCCATTGGATCTGCTTTGCCAGAGTGTAGAGTGGCTGGTCACATATGAGGACTGGGATCTGGCCAGGGTTCAGGACATCAACTGCCGTCTTCACGATGTCCATTTAGTGGCAGATCATGGCTACGGATTTTGCCTCGTCATGGAAAAGGGGTAGCAAGGACGTGAGAGCCACATTCATGTCTTCTAGTGGTCGTGCTGCTTGCTGGCTTGCATGGTATGCAGCCCAGGAGATCATCTCACCCTCCTTCAGGGTGTCGGAGTCCACCACCTGCTTCAGGTGCTCCAGCCAGCTGTAAAGCAGAAAATAACATAATTATTTAAACATGTAAATGTATGTACATGTGGTAATTTGTGCTTCATTTGTAAATAAAGTGGGATAACGTTTTTGCAGGCAGACCTTTGTCTATGCATAATGTTTCTAATGTGTAATGTCCCGTATAGACACGATAGACACAATGGCCGGGTAAGTGGGAGGTTCGTGGGCCCACACTAACCAGGTTTAACCCCTCAGTGGATTTTACTTCACTGACCGTTCCCAGGCGGTAGCCTTGCTATCGTGTCTTCTTGTGACGTGTTTGTGTTTCTTCATTTCTACTAATAGGACCGTTGTTTTTGTAGTGATTCCTTTTTTATGGATCTGTTTTGTGGTGCCTCTGTTGCATTTTGTGTTATTTTCTTATTTTTTGTAGTTATTGTTTTTCTTGGGGACCGTACACCGCTGGTTATGGAGTGCATTTTTTTTTGCCATGTTGAAGGCTCTGTGACCACCGTTGTACCCGTGCCGTAGTTTTCTATGGTTTATTGTTACTGTTATGTTAGTCCTGCGCATTGCCCCCCTTAGGATTTATTACTCTATTTTAATGAATAATGTGAAACATACCGATATTCCTTCCGCAAGGCTTGAGGTATGAGCTGACAGTCTGCTCGGTTTGGACCTTCTTGCTTTGGCACCGGTGGTCTTCCCTTGGAAGAGCTAACTTTTCGGCTCAACCGCATCAAGACTCGTCAGTGTTAAATTCTTCAGGAAAATTCCGTTTTAAGATATATGCAAAGGGCGAGAAAATCAAAAACGTCATGTATTGTGATTTTCCAGAGCTAATTATGAACATATACTTTGATCTGACACGAACACTGGCACTGAATCAAAACAATATCATCAGAAATAGAATCCCCATCCTTGAAAACCCCTGAAAAGATGCATTACACGACTATCTATGCCATCGAGATCAAAAGTTGAAAATCAGGTCAAAATCCAAAATGGCGGCGGCGGCCATCTTGAATTCTCCGCTCATGGAATGAATCTGGAATGGCCCTATAGCCAAATATCTTCCCAAGCACCTTTTTTAATTGTCTGCCAAATTTCATGCTTGTTTCACCAAACCCACAATTCTTCCAAATATTTCACCTGTCTGCAGTACTAATAGACATCTTCTGTCTATGGGGATTTAACATGGGGAATTTTTTTTGAATTTTAGAAATACTGGACCGATTTTTAAAATTTAACTTAGTTTTCTTAGTTAGATTATATCCAAGCTATCTAGCTAGGTTTCGGAGTCAATTTCCAAAAAAAATCTTTTTTTTTACTAATCCCACACTCCTTTACCTCTTTTTCCCCCATGTTAAATTCCCATAGAGAAATCAATTTTTCGTAATAAAACCAATATTTGACCGAATTTCACGAAATAAAAAGAAGGCTCATTCTTAAATTTGGCTTTAATTTAATATTATCGAAAAACATATGGTTTTTGAATTGTTTATATGGCCGTAAAATTTGGGCAGCTTTCGTGAAACAGACAGTATAACAAGTAATTCAACACGAAATGCCGCTATAGCGGGGTTTGCAAACAGTGCTGATCCAGATGGATTCGAGTTTTGTTTCTGCATTTACACAGCACATGGACAATATTTGGACACGAGGATGTGATAGCACAGTTAGATCACGTTCGTCCGCATGTACGATCGATAATCCACTCGCTAAAGCTCGCGGATTATCTCCTCGTACATACGGACGAACCGTGATATAACTGTGGTGAATTTACTGATTTCATAATCAACAAGGTTACTCCGAGTTTCTTATCAAGCCAGTTAATTTGTTTAATAAATGTCATATTAAATAATCATAGGCGTTAGATTCTATTTATTGCATAAGCACATCGTCGTACATAAGCTATACCGATTACCTCGACGTTTTTCTGAAGTCGTTTCATTTGCATGTATCATACACAAGGGTATTATAATTTCAATACACCGTGTTATTACACTGCGACTGAATGTAGAGAATAGTAGGTTAGTGCCGTGAATGGGAAAAAAATATCTGATAAGGCTTAGGAAACGGGATGGGCGAGGCTCTGCCGAGCACATCCCGTTTCCGTGCCGCGCCAGATATGTTTTCCCATTCACGGCACTAACCTACTATTCTATTTATCCCGTCAACACCTACACATAGCTTAAAATGCAATAAAAATAACCCCAGCAACCACACATATTCATACGCAGTGATTAGGTCGTATTGACGGAATATCAAAAATGTTTCACGGCACATACTCACTGTGTTGACGGGATAAATATACATGTTCATACAATACATACGTGTATACTTACGTGTTGGGAATGTTCGTTTTCTGAGAAAGACGTCTTGTTCTGGCTGGTATAATTCTGGTAAAAACTGGTCGTCTTGTAGGTCTGAAAATACATGAATAAATTATAAACTTACATTTTGTAACTGTGCTAGGATAAAAGCAGAAATTCAGTACTATTATTACATGTATACTAATGACTATTATTTGGGAAGTTCGCTGTTGTATCATGGCATGGCATGGAAGTTAAAATTGTCTACATGTTGAAATGCAAATACAAACAAATTAGAATCGTGTTAATTGTCACACTCAATAAGTGTTTGTTTTGTCTTCGCTTAATTTGCCGTACATCACCCATGTCAACCTATCGCATCTTATCCCGTCAACACAATGCGTATGTGCCGTGAAACACGGTGCCGTGAAACATTTTTGATATCCTTTCAATACGACCTAATCACTGCGTATGAATATGTGCGGTGGCTGGGATTATTTTGTTTTGCATTTTAAAGCCATTAGTAGGTGTTGACGGGATAAATAGAATAGTGGGTTAGTGCCGTGAATGGGAAATATATCTGGCGCGGCTCGGAAACGGGATGTGCTCGGCAGAGCCTCGCCCATCCCGTTTCCTAAGCCTTGCCAGATATGTTGTCCCATTCACGGCACTAACCTACTATTCTCTATAACCTCTATCGCATCCAATCAATTGATCGAATTCCAACACGTTTGTGTTACTAGTATATTAAAGTGACTGTCATAATATTATGATGTTTCAGATATCCAGTATGTGGTGTTTCGCTTCATGCGCAGTAAATGACATACACGTACATGTATATAAATCAACGGACCATTTTATTTGATGCAGATATTCTAATAAGCAAGGGCAGATAATTTGGCTTGGCATAATTTGACGATTTTGCACTACATGTACCAGTAATGAACATTTGTGAAATTTCTTTAATTTTTGCACGCAAATGATCATACTAAACCGCATTTAGAAATAGGTTTCCATTACAAAAGTAGTGTGATTAACTTAAATAAACTAATTGATAACCATTGATTGAAACACATGATTATAATACTGAAAAATAACTAGCGTTGCAAACGCTAGTTATTTTTCAGTATTATAAACATTTTTTTTTTACAAATCCCCTATTTTTGTAGGCGACTAATGGGTACAATTGGGTTCAGAAATACGATACAAATCGATAATTAAACCATTTTTTAAATCTGTTTTGTCAATTTCTATGCATGTCTTAGCTACAATAATTTGCCTCCAGCTACAATTTGACCCATTAAAAAAATGTGAGCAACCGAAGTGCATACCCAAACCTGTTGCATGTAGGTCAACATTTAGTAAACTGTGTAGTTTATACCTTTAAGCAAATAATCTTTGATGTAGAACTAGTAAACTGCCATGGAAGCCATATTTTCTCTTGTTGTTGTTCAACGTTCAACATAACGAAATGAAGCTTTCAAATGTACAAGATATACATGTAAATGTCAGATAAACGCATTGACACAATAAAATAACCAATTTCTGCATGTGTATTTTCTTTATTAATAATGTATTAATACAGCTTTGACATATTTATGTTCCTAACATATCAAACACGTCGGATAACCGATTGCAAAAATCACTCTTCCATGCGTTACAGTAAAGAGATGTGGTTAAATTGCTACCCTCGCTATGCATGTCTGAGACCCGGTGCCTTTATGTATGTATGTACTATCAGAAAAGGTGTTAAACAATGGGCGATAATTTTGCTACGCATTTTCCTTATACATAAATGTTATCTCATGTGAACGAGATTCTATTTGGTGAGATAGCTTACTCGTACAAATGAGATGTTATACCGTGTGAATGAGATAGCTAACTGATTCAAACGAGATACTATCTCGCAGGAACGAGATCATATGTCATTCGAACGAGATGCTATCTCATGGGAACGATATCGTGTGTCAGTCGAACGATATGCTATCTCGTGAGAACGAGATAGATACAAATTTGCGCATGTCCCATTTAAGCTGCCGTATATAAGTGTATGCTATATTATATACAGAAATTGTCACACAGCAATTAGTGTGCGAATCGGAAAACAAATGAGAATATATATGTAATATATTTTGCGCTGAAAGTCGTTAATAGTAATTATTCAACAGTATCTCCGTAACTACTGCCGCTATGATGTATGCAATTATATTTCCTCGTTAGTTTTTGATTGATGGCACGTGATTTTACAATACCAGGCTTATTGGAGTTGTGACCAGTGGCTGTGTGACCAGCATAGACCCAGACCAGCCTGCGCATCCGCGCAGTCTGGTCAGGGTCTAGGCTGTTCACCAATTAATTAATTGTCTTACCAGCAGTGTCCGATGTTACATATATCAGGTTGTATGATGTGGAAACTGACCAACATATACATGTACGCTGGCCGTCCGCCCATTCTTATATCGCGATCAAATTATAGCGCGAAATGTTCCACCAATATCTCATCCTTTGTCCGGTATTTTCGAGTACATAAGGTCTTCGAGCAAACTGCGAGTCTTAAAGGGACTGTCTCAGATGATGTATCAGATAGCCAATATGTGGGGTTCCGCTTCATCCACAGCAAGCAACATTATATATCAATCAAACCATTTATTTGATCAAATGAATATAATTTGGATAGAAAATAACATTTCTGAAATCGTTTTGAAATGATCATAACATTTCGAGACAGATTTCTATTAGAGACACTAGTTTAATTAAGATAAAAATATAAATAAAATTATATTATAGTAACCACCGATTGTAGAAAACCCTATCGTTAACAACACCAGTTACGTTTCATTATTATATACTGAAAGGATAAAGAAACGCAGGGTAACAGTATACGCAATAATTATTTAAATGCTTGGCCTAAAATTATGAAAACCGATCAGGCGACTATCTTGGTCACTGTGCACACAAACCGGTGCCTAAAGTTACTCAACCGTGTAATGCACCGTATCACATAGAGAAAGTGATAAAAAGCCAAAAACACGTGCAGTATGATGATGATAAGTTCGTTAAAACATTTTGTCATACCACTTGAGGTATACACATCGTTTTCCGCTATTTACACTTAATGTATAGCTCTCACAATCATGGTACGTCTGACGGAAGTTCTGAGGGGTCAGGCTATTGCATTGCTAATGCAAGGTCAAACGCAACAGCAGGTTGCTATGCAGTTCGGTGTGAATGTTTAACCATAGAACGTCTTGTCCGTCGTCTAAGAGAGACCGGAAGGGTTGCCGACATAACGAGATCGGGACGTCCGCGCGTAACGTCGCGACGTCAAGACAGGGCTATTCGTCTCGCCCACCTACGTAATCGCAACATTACTGCCACTGAAACCGCTATTAACACGGTAGGCAATCATAATCGCCACATTCACCCCAAAACTGTAAGAAATCGATTGCGCGAGGTTGGTCTGCGGGCACGTCGCCCATACGTTGGTCTGCCTCTCACTCGTGCACGTCGCGCGCGTCGTATTGCTTGGTTGGCGGCACATGCTCCCAGAAGATTTCCAATGAGGCAATGGAGACAAGTCCTTTTCACAGATGAGTCCCGGTTCACTCTGTTTCGTCCGAACGGTCGACGTCGTGTATACATACCTACGTCGTGGAGAACGCTTCGCCGAACCTTGCGTTCTTGAGAGGGATAGGTTTGGGGTGGCTCGGTTATGGTCTGGGGAGGGATATCTCACGGGGTAAAGTCACCGTTGATTGTGGTAGCCGGGAATTTAACCGCCGTAAGATATAGGGATGAAATCCTCCGCCCGGTTGTTGTTCCATTTGTGCAACGGCGTCAACTAATTTTCCAGCATGATAATGCCCGGCCCCATGTAGCCAGAGTTTGTCAAGACTTTCTCGCTGACCATAACATTAACCCACTCGACTAGCCAGCGTACAGTCCCGATGTGTCCCCAATCGAACATCTGTGGGACTAACTTGACAGGAGGATAAGGGGGTGTCGGAATACCCCTTCTAATCTCGACCAACTAAGGACTGCATTGTTGGAAGAGTGGAACAATATCCCAATACGAAGGATAAATGCACTGATGAATTCCATGCACAAGATAATCACTGTGCGATATTGGGGGGTACCGTCAATTGTGATTCAATTACTAATGAATTATCGGTCAAAACCTAATGCAAATTTGGTAATGTGTTGACTAAAGATGTTTTTTTAATACTCATATACAATATTGTATATAACAGCAAACACATCACTTTAAATCACCTCAAATGTTTACCATACGTTTCTTTATTCTTTCAGTATATATATATTATATAGTTTTTACTAATCGAAAGCGATTCACGTGTATATGTACATGTACAACTGGATTCAGAAGTCAGATACGAATCAATAATGTAAAGTTTGGATCCCATCCACATGTATTAGCCACAAAATGATCTTATACATGTAGGAATTAAATAAATGCATACTTGTGTAACTGTTCAGTACGAACACTTAACCGGCCAGTGTATATGCCCAACTTTTGCGCCATTTATTGAGCTTGTACAGTGGAACCTCTCTACACCGGACACCCTGGGGACATCCCAGGGTGTCCGGTTTAGAGCGGTTGCACTGTGAACTTGTGTATAACTGCTTCAAGACACGCATGTGCGCTTTGCGATCACGAACATACATTATCCTCGGAGATAAATGGCAACGAAGTATATCGAAATTAGGTACAACTTACTTATCCCTCTGTCAGATTTACAGGGCTCGACTGTATTTACGTTAAACGTTTCGGTCAACCTTCTGCCTTCTGGTCTATTAGTCGCAAAGCCACCGTACATAATAATAACATGAATCAGAGTGTATATCGCATACCTACGGAGCCCCGCAGGGGCGTAGAATTTTTTTTTTTAATTAATTCGTTCCCACGAAATAACAATTCGTTTCCCCAATTTAACAATCGTTCGTATAACAATTCGTTCTCAATTGTTTAACAACTCGTTCCCACGAAATAACAATTCGTTCCTACGGGAACGAATTGTTATATCGTGGGAACGAATTGTTATATCGTGGGAACGAATTGTTAATTCGAGGGAACGAATTGTTAAATTGCGGGAACGAATTGTTATGTCGTGGGAACGAATTGTTAAATTGAGGGAGCGAATTGTTATTTTGTGGGAACGAATTAGTAAAAAAAATCTATGTCCCCTGCGGTGCTCCATACATATCAATGTATGTGTAAAATACATCGCCTTCAATTTACATATACAGGCCTGTCTTTCTTCAATTATGTGTTTAAGTGTAAGTGTTCAAAGACTTTATTGCTACATGCACTTTACAATTCCATCGTATTTAATTAAATGACTGGCATTGTCGAGCTATCCTGTTTTCAAATGTGACTGTGTCTGGAGAAATGTGGCTTATGGGATGTATGTGTGACCATTGTAGTTCCTGATCAAATGGCACGCTCTTCTGGCCTGATTACGATCTGTATTGATTGCCAGAAGCGTGACGGGTGTTTCATTGACGGAATAACGAACAGTGTTGATCCTGGCCGCAGAACACTTAAGCCAAATTTCTCGAGTCACAGTCAAATATCCCCCGCTAGGACACCGTCTATGTATGTGCAACAACTATCTGTTCCACGTTTTCCTGCAGACGAACGCTTGGCTATTAAAACACATTAAATTTACAAAATATCTAAATGTAAGTACTTTTTCATCAATAACAAAAAAGTCACCCTCCCCAAATTTTGTATTTGAACAAATTCAATCAAATATTGATTGTATTGCGAAAGAAATGATTTTCCTATGGGAATTTAACAGTGAGATTTTGAAAATTGGTCCAGAAATAAAAAAAAAAATAAAAAAAAATATTTCAGCCCTCATGTTAAATTCCCATAGGAAAATCGTTTTTCGCTATAAAATCAATATTTAATGGAATTTCACCAAATAAAAAAAACTGTGGAGGGTGACTTTTTTGTTAATGATAAAAGAGTACTTACGGTTAAATAATATGTTCCAGGTTTAATTTACAATCAGGGGGCCGTTTCACTAAACTTAGTACGACTAAAATGTTCGTAAGTGCAAAATTATGATAGTCTGTAAATTTCACATTAGCAATGTTTTCCTGTAAACAATTATTGGATTCACATTTAATGAGCATAGGCTGCAAATGCAGCCTATGCTCAATAAATGTAAATCCATCTATTGAAATTTCCAGACGATCGTAAATTTGCACTTACGAACATTTTAGTCGTACGAAGTTTTGTAAAACGGACCCCATGATCGAAACTAGCCACAATTTCCCTTCCCCTGTCGCTGTTAACTTCTTTAATTTCCTGATACAAGGTCTGACAGACGTAACGCGTCTCGTTTGAGAACTTAATTCTGTCTATGACTGGAAAATGTGACTGAAGGCATTTGTAACCATCTAACTCATCTGCTAGCGAATCGGTGTAACCACAACAGGAAATTATGTTTGTTACAAGTATTACGAGTGATTTGCCGACTGCATGGCGAACAGTGCAGATCCTGATCAGATTGCGTGGATGCGCAGGCTGATCTGGGCTACTCTGTTCGTAATTACAATCATATGTCTAGCAACGTTAGTCGCAGCCGTATCTGTAACAGTCGCAGCCGTATCTGTAAAAGTCGCAGCCGTATCTGTGGCTGTGGCTGTAGAATTGGGGATTATGTTTTTTGCAACCAGCGTAGATCCAGATCAGCCTGTGCACCCACACAATCTGGTCAGGATATTCACTGTTCGCCATTCCATCAATGAACGCCCTGTCATGCTTTTAACAAGCAATATAGATCATTACCAGGCTACGCTACACAAAGCGCACTGACATAACTCGGTATTTTCCTGGCCACATATCCCATAAGCCCCATTTCTCCATTTACAGCCATATATCACAAAAGGAACTGACAGAACTCAGTATTTTCCGGAACAGAGGCGCGTTTCACTGAACTTCGTACGACAAAAATGTTCGTAAGTGCAGATTTAGAATAGTCTGTAAATTTCAATTGATGGCTTTACATCCTATGCTCAATAAATGTAAATCCAATAACTGTTTACAATAAATCCATGATTGTTAATGTGAAATTTACACACTATCATACTTTTGCACTTACGAACATTTTAGTCGTAGGAAGTTTAGTGAAACGGGCCCCAGATATACCATAAGCTCCATTTCTTGAGTCACAGCCATATGGATTTACATTTATTGAGCATAGGCTGCATATGCAGCCTATGCTCAATAAATGTAAATCCATCAATATATCACAAAGCGTATTGACATAACTCAGAATTTTCTGGTCAGTTATCCCATAAGCTCCATTTCTTGAGTCACAGCCATATATCACAAAGCGCAGTGACAGAATTCAGTATTTACGTGGCGTGTGTATGAATCTACGATGGCCTAATTGAATCAGCATTAGATAACAAGCAGTCAATTCTGACATCTGCCTAAAGGAATTCATTTCTAATGTCGCTTTTAGAAAAGTTAATCCAATTGCTGCAATATGTCTGGAACACAGAAAAAATGTATTCGCTGTATATATTGCGCGTGGTTGATGGTTGTAACACCTAAATACAACACTACGGCAATCTGAATTTTATAACGTTATTACGAATTTTAAATATTCATTAAAATGCGCCAGAGGGTTGCAATGTAATTTCGGCAGATGAAATGACATCCGTAATTCCTCCGCTTTAACACTCCAGAAGTTTTCGGCGGCTGGGAAAAGAGACATTACGTCGTTCCCGACAAGCATGGCTCAATATAATGGGTCCTCTTATACTTGTTTAACTGATTTGTTAAAATGTGCACCTACTGAACCAGGGCCAGAGCTCGCTGTAATTCAAACTACATTGCTTAGCTGGTCGGCTCGCAAGCCCAGGGCAGGGCTGCTGAACATACCTTCAGCAAACTACCTCGCTAGCCGTCTCTCGGACGATCGCGGGCGTTTTGGCGGACACTGTTGTTCAGAAACAAAGCGAGCAAAGCGCCCGCGAGCGCCAGGGTTGCTGAACATACCTCTGTAGCCTATTTCACAAGCATTGCAAAGTATACTTATCTAGCAAAGTATAATTTGAGGGGTAAAATTTCAATTTAAGGATAAATTTATTAATTTTTATCATACTGAATTTATTACATTATCACAGCCAATTTGGCTGTGATAATGTAATACATTCAGTATAATAATTGTGCACATTTTTAATCATCAAATATATGCAGTCGTTAGTTCTACATGAAATAATGCATTTCGGGAAAAAAAATGATTACTCCCTCAAAATATACTTTGCTAGATAAGTATACTTTGCAATTTTGATGAAATCGGCTACTGATATGCTTAGCGCCTTCAGCAAATGGATTCGACCCTGGCGCGATTGTAGAAGAGTCCAGACTTATCATTACATGTACATCGATTTGATTTGCCACACATGTCCTATCGTAATGGTACATTGTACAAAATATATAGGAATTACCATCCTAGTATCGTCGTTTGATACGACCGTGATGCAATTGCGGAAGTGTGCGTAATTATCAATTCCTCGATTTGCCAAAAACTTGTTCTTCGTTGTGATTACTTTGTCTGTTTCGTCGCATTTTTCTGCCGCGTTAAAGACCTCGACCACTAGCTACACTAATTCGCCCCCGATATGTTATATACGGCTACAATTTGACCCATTCAAAACATGTGAGTAACCGAAGTGCATACCCAAACCTATATATCTATCTATTCATCCTGCATCACCCTCTCGCGAGGATTATGTGCAGCTGCGCGTCTGTGCATGTTAGTAGAGTGACAAGAGATGGTAAAGACAGTAGACTGGAATAAAAGCATACAGTGTTTAGTGTGCTATTAAGGTAGAAATATATTAAGATCAGATTAAAAACAATGGGTCCAACTCTAAGGACTGGAGTGGTGCACCCCTCGTACACCCCTGCTTGAAAGTTTCAAGGCCGGACTGCACGACAACAGTGCACGGAAGCCTGTTCCACTGTACAACTGTCCATGGATAGAACGAGTACTGGTAGTAGCTGGAATTTGTATGTATGTGTATGTAGGTCAGTGGGTGCATGTGCCTGGTTATTCTCGTGGGGTGCTGGAGGTAAGATGGGAGTGGAATAGCGACTATGTTATTGGCAATTTTGTAGAACATTATCAGACGCGCATCTACACGCCTGTTCTCCAACGTCCGCCAACCAAGTATGTTTACCATGGTGGTTACGCTATCATATGGGGAGTAGTTATTTGATACCCAGCGGGCCGCCCTTCGTTGTACTTGTTCGACTTTGCGGATGTTTGTCTTGGTATGGGGAGTCCAGACAGTCGATGCATATTCCGCAAGGCGTCTGATCATGGTTTCATATGCAGTTTCCTGAATGCCTTGAAGTTTTGTCTTAATATTTCGCCCCAGGAACACAAGAACCCAAATTCTGGTTATATGGTTGTCCCATGTAAGGTCCGAGCTAATATCGACACCCAGGTATTTGGTTTGATTCACTGACTCCAGCACCTCATTATGCATAATGTAAGTGTGACAAATTGGTTTTCTAGACCGGGAGATATGTATTACTTGGCATTTGCTTAGATTGAATTCCATCTCCCAGCATTTTTCACTAAGTGATATACAATGCCGTGTCGTCTGCGAATAGTCGGACTTGGGACTCAATTTCATCTGGAAGGTCATTAATGTATAGCAGGAAAATAATTGGACCAATGACAGACACCTGCGGAACTCCCGATGTGACCTGTACTACTGAAGATGACCCACCTTTTAAGACGACTGTCTTTTAAGACCCAGGAGGAATGACCTAATCCATTTAACTGTGTTGCTGTCGACTCCACTTTGGTGCAGCTTGTACAACAGTTTCAGGTGACTAACCTTATCAAAGGCATTGCTAAAATCTAGTAGAATGAGGTCTGACTGCTTGCCTTGTGATAGGTCATGGGATAGTTCCTCTATTAGTTCAATTAGTTGAGTCTCGCATGAACGATTTTCACATGCTGGAGAAATTATTTATGAGACTGGAGGCGACGACATGCTCCATTATCTTACATAACACACAGGTTAGGGAAATTGGTCTATAGTTGGCTGGGTTGCTACGGACTCCTTTCTTGAATAGGGGGCATACGGTGGCAGTGGACCAATCCGAGGGGATCTCGCCAGAGGACAGTGATTTGGAAAACAGGATTTGAAGTATGGGTGAAATCTGGCATTTCAAGTTACGAAGCACAAGTGGTTTTATACAATCTGGGCCAGAAGCCTTGTCTGGTTTGAGATTAGCAAGTAGTTTGATGATGCCATTTACTGAAATTTTATGTTGATGTTATGTCAACATGTAGTAAACTGTATATTGTATACCTTTAAACAAATAATATTTGATGATGACTAGTAAATTGCCCAAAATAATAGAACAGGGAAACCATTTTCCCATGGAAACCATCTTTTCTCTAGTTGTTGTTCAACATTCAACATAACGACATGAAGCTTTCAAATTTATTCAAAGATATACATGTAAATGTCAGATAAATACCTTGACACGGTAAAATAACCAATGTATGCATGTGTGTTATCTTTATTAATAATTTATTGATACAGCTTTGACATTTTTATATCGCTAACATATCAAACACGCCGGATAACCGATTGCAAAAAAAATCACTCTTCCATGCGTTACATTAAAGAGATGGGGTTAAATTGCAAATTGCTACCCTCGCGAGAGAGGTATGGAGAGGGGTAGCAAATTTGGTTCTACTCGACTACCACTGTGCACGTGTGATATGTTACTTAATATATATTACTTTAAGTAATTTCCAATAACCTTCGAAGGGAAGCACATTTAATACACATTGTTTTAAAGTCACTATATTTATTAAATGTTCGACCACATGGTCTTGAAGACCATGTCGTCGAAAATTTAATAAAAATAGTGACTTTAAAACAATGTATATTACTTTAGTTTTCTATTTACGTAGATGCATGTGTCTCCTTTCGGTGTTTTATTCTATACTTTAATGTTGTTGTACCCTTCTTGTGGCCCCATGTAAAGTATATGGAAATCTAATAAAAAAAATCCTACTAATAAAAAAATAGCTACTTACATAAATAAACCATATGGATGCGATCAGTAATTATTTATGCAGATACTGCTACCAAATAAAAATGCACACACACCTGTAATATCCAGATAACAGACCAATTATGATGTACATGTAGCACATGCATATGTATGTCTCTTTATGTGTAGAAGCCAAATTGTACATGCAAAACACCAAACTGTGCTTATTATTTTCTAACTATGTACATCATATGATATTATTTTCTTGTTGGCAGTATCTGCATAAAGACGTATCGAACATATATATATATGGTTTACTTGTGTATGTAGCTATCGGTTTATGAGTAGGTTTTTTATTAGATTTCCATTTAATTTACATGGGGCCACAATAAGTTTACAACAACAGGTGTAGCACAGCTCAGGCTCCGCCAATTAAGCTGTCGTACTGTACGTTTCAGTAATATACCGTAATATAGAGTACAACGACACGTCGGTGGGGTAATGCTTTCTTTTTCAATGGACATTTTGTTCCTGTTACATAGTTATGTTATATAATTATGTCCGTGTTTTTCACCTGTGACGTAGGCGGGTGAATTAGTTTTCTCCGCCGTCAGCCCAAACGATATAAAGAAGACCATCCCAGTATCGCTTAACATAATGGTTATCAGAGAAACTAATTTATTAAGATCTCAATGCATCCCTGGATACGGCTGTTACAGAAGTCTGCTGATGTACTACACAACCGCCTGCGTTAATCATGTCCACATTATCGATGTTTCTGTTCATCTACATGCATATTGGCAATACCAACTCGAAGTCGCGTAATTGTATTGTCTCTGAGACTGGGCTGGACTCAGCCAATCACGCTGCTTGAATTCAAGCACAATATTCAAGCATTTTTAAATATAAAATAGTATCGGAAAGATTAGCGCAGGCGGTAGTGTAAACAGTTTTATTAACAAACCGTTAAATAAATCATCCCGCTATTGACAGTGTAGAAACACGAGCACGGTCCACGTGGGCATTATCTCGCAAACGAGGCGGTGTGACTGGAGAAATTGGGCTTGCGTATGGGATGTGTGACAAGTGTAGATCCTGATCAAATATCACACTCCTGTAGCCAGAAAACAACCTATATTCCTTGTTAGAAGCATGACGGGTGTTTCAGTGATGGATTACGCACAGGCTGATCTGGATCTACACTGGTCGCAAAACCCATAATCCCCATTTCTCCAATCACAGCCGTAAATGACATTCTGTCCGGGTTCTGTCATTTTATTGGTAATTATGCACCCGATGGTTTCATTTGATTTACGAGGAGTATCCATAATTATTTCGCCCCCAGCTTCGTGGGGAAATACGAGCCTACAACCAATGAGTTCTTGACCAGCTTCCGTAATGGTCTAAACTCTATACTGATCAATATGAATGGAAATCGTGAATATGTACTCGAACCGGATGTTACAAAACGAGACGTTTTGATTTTGTAACTACATTTTAATTTTATTTGCTAGGAATGCACACGTTTGCAGCATTTTATACAGTATATACATGTACTACTGTCTATTCCACGTTTTGCTGCCGACGAACTTTTGTCCATTAAAGGTACATGCCCACTCAGTAGGCACAATCTGTTCTGTATATCAAAGACATCATAAACATTCATTCATCATTTCCCCACGTATTGATTTGCATCATTATACATTTTATATCAGACGTAAATTTCCACACTGATATCAGGGGCTATAACCGTGTTTCTTTAAAATGTTAACGAACATTACTATTTATTCTCTGTATTTATGTTTTGATGTGCAATGATCATACTATGTAATCTGTCGAAAACTTTATTTTTTTCACGTGGCACATTTAATTAGTACAAATAATTACAAAATGGTATGCCTCATTTGCATATGAAAATAGCCTGATACCAACGCGCGTCACTATCAGTAAAATAACTATTACTAAATTATTATATCTGTATAGCGGGCACTCGTATTTTTTAGAACTGGTGGAATAATGATACAGTTATACACTTAATTCCTATAAAGAACAGTTTGTGCCACATGTGATGGGAACAACTAATCTGATAGTCTGTTGTTCCTTGTATAATAATATACTATATATATATATACTGTCATGTGATTCTTTTTCCCGTCACCTTTGTTTGTGCCTACTGAGTTGGCATGTACCTTTAACCCTTTGAACACGAAAGCCCGCTATATCGGTTTATGCAAACAGTGCAGATCCAGATGAGCCGGCTCGTAACGAGCCGTCTCATCAGGATATGCACTGTTTGAAAGTAATTTTCATATTTTTGAGAAAAAGAAATACCTCCTTTTTATATTAAATGGAATAGTCTGAAAATCATTTTTCGATGATTGGATTGGTTGCAAAACGAACATATCGCAGCCCATTCAGTTACTTAGGGGTGAAAGGGTTAATGTACACATTAAATCGAATGTATTCAATGTAAGTACGTTTTCATCAATAACTAAAATGTCCCTCCCCAAAAAGTTTCATTTGATGAAATTCCATCAAATATTTATTTTGTTGCGAAATATTTCCTATGGAATTTTTAACATGGGGGCTGCAACTAGATTTTTAACAATAATTTTGGAATTTGTGGACCGATTTTCAAAACCAAATTTCATTTTCTTAGTTACATCATTTCCAAGCTATCTAGTCAGAGTCAATTTCCATTTTCTTTTCGACCCTTCATATCGGTATCCAGCTCTTATTTGCACAATGTTAAATTCCCATCGCAATGCAATCAAAATTTCATGGAATTCCATCAAATACATTTTTTCGAGGACGTGACTTTTGTGTCATTAACAAAGAACTTTTCTTTTTTTTTTAGATTTAGCGTGTTTAATTTTGTATATCCTGTCAATACGATTTGGAGATGCGGCTGGGGTTATTTTTTGCATTTTAAAGCTATTTGTAATGTTAACGGGATAAATAGAATAGTAGGTTAGTGCCGTGAATGGGAAAACATCTGGCGCAGCACGGAAACGGTATGTGCTCGGCAGAGCCTCGCCCATCCCGTTTCCAGATATTTGTTCCCATTCACGGCACTAACCTACTTAACTATTCTCTATATATTCGTCGGCAGCAAACCGTGGAACAGACACAAGGTGCATGATCACGCGGTTACAACAACAACAACGTCGCCCACTCCAAAATAAGTATTATTTGATATTGTCCTTAATATGCAACGGATTTGATGAAATATGGCGCAGCAAACGCGTCTTCATGTGTTGCAGTTGGTGGTCTAGGGAGTTTGGCACAGACTTATGTCGTTTTTGCGAAGAATCGATTTCCGTGTCAGAGACACGGAAATCGAACACGGAAATCGATTCTTCGCAAAAACGACAGAGGTTTGGGCGAAAATAAAGAGACCACCAAATGCAGCTTAACAAGACGCGTTTGATGCGCCATATTTCATCAAAATCCGTTACGTAATAAGGACACTATGAAAGAATACGTACTTTGAATCGGTACTTGTAGTTGTTGTTAGTACCACGTGATCATACACCTTCAACTTCAACTTCAACGAAATACTCTCCAACGCCTCGTCGAACATCTACTGGAGAGGGAACCTTGAGACAGTAGATACGCATTGCTCGCATTGCTGACTGGTACACTACCGCCTGCGCTATTTATGTCTGTGTTACAGCTCAGGCTGAGACAATAAGCACATATATTGGCTGAGCCCGAGTTGTGCTACAGCTCAGGCTCAGACAATCAAATTGCTTGATTGCGAGTTGACATTTCCAATACGTGTTCAGAAACGTTGATAGTCTGGACAAGATTAACGCAAGCGGTTGTGTAACAATGTGTTGTGTCAGACACTGAAACGCTTACGGGACATTTTCATTCCTGTTGCGGGTATTCAATGGTGTAATGGTATAAATCTTAGCTTTCATTGGTCGCTTGCACCACAAACACGATATATCCTGGACTGCTCATAATTCGAGACTCTAACGATATTAAACAACATGCGTAATAAATAATAGAGTATAAACCTTTTTTTATTAGTTACATGCAAATATAATCCAATTGTCTGTATATATATTTCGTTTACTGGCTTCAAAAGCACGGAGAAATGCAATTGTTTACTTTCAAAACACGCTCGTCTACAAATGGCCGCCTCCAGCGTACCGTGAAAGGTCGCGGCCTCTGACCCTATGACGTCATATGCTCTTCCGGTGCAGGTGCCCGGTTGGAAAACACCACAAATTGTGACTGCATAATGTACCATTGCGTTCAGGGATCACGATACATATTGTTTCGAACTTAAATGATTAGACAAACGATTGCCAACTTTGAAAATATAATTTGCTAGATTAAACAAATTAAACAATATGAAGTTTCAACTTGTTGGTTTTAATACTTTTTTAAAGTGGTAATGTCTATTTTTGGAGTAAGACATTTCAATCCCTTCTGCATGTGGTACTCGTCCACAATGGGAATAACAAAAACAGAGACCAGATTGCATATATCTGCTGATAAATGGAGGTATTGGACTGATGTGGACGAACTTAAAAGTGACAATTTAAAAAAAAATAGATAAGGTGGTGACTGAATGAAAATTCATATTCCTACATTATTAGTGCCTTTCTACCTACAAATATTACGTGACCTCCAAACATGTAAACAACATACGGGTTCAAGCGAACTAATTTATGTGTAAGTTTTCCTATCGAAATCCGGATTTGAATGGAGGGGGTTAATGGGATTAGTGGAAAACACAACATGTAGGTGTGTTGTGTTGTTTGGCAATGTATTAGGCCTGTTTAAATCGCATTTTTCTAACTTGGCGTTTGTGACCTTTCATCTGGCTTCGGTTGAACGCACAAGTGTAATGTGACGTAACACGTAAATCTCGCGATAGAACGAGAAAATAAAAATGGCCTCGAATCTGTGCGGCTATCGAAGTTAGAGGATCGTATGATATGTATAAGTTAGTTTTCACATTTTTAAGGAATTAAATGCGAGGGAGCGTTAGAGACCGCAGCATTTAGTTTCTGAAAAATTTAAATATGTGAACAATAACATACGTATAGTTCAGCCAAGTATACAATGCAATGAATGTCACATCCGAGTATTGATTTTCCATTCCCTGTCGAACAGTTAATGATTAAATCTGGTAATATATAAATTGTTTGGCGTTAAACAGTGCAATATGTGAAATAAGTGCAGCACAATGCTGCCCAGCCATTGGTTCAGGAAGTACAGTGGGGTCAGCGTGTAAGTGCACACACGAACGAACACGACAGGTTGGTTCCAACCTGTCGTGTTCGTTCGTGTGTGCACTTACACGCTGACCCCACTGTAGGTCGAACTATACTTCATGGTATTATGCTGAGAGAAAAAGAGTGGGACACAGCCGTTTATACACATTTTCTCTCGTATCCTTCATTTGTGAAAATACTAATGTACATGAAGTTGTTAAAACACGCAGTACTTATATAGGTATTACAAATAGAGCGTTCAACCATGGAAATAGCACCCGCCACAGTTAAAATGGTATACGCCAATACACAATACATGTTGCGTGACACCAGGTGATATAATATGCAAGATAAAGGCTGTGACAAAGACATTAAATGACGGATATATATATACATGTATTGTCTTGAATTTTTAAAAGGAAAATCAATTGAAAACCTCTAGTGGAATCCATTAAGAGCCAAAAATATCGTTGCTAATAATACATATAGTGGTTATTTTTCACCTTTATGTGTATTATGTATATAATAAGCATCCTGACGTATTTACCTTACTCTTTCGTGCATACTGTAGGGTTAACTGTATTGTAATTTTCATTTGCGGCTTATATCAGCCATTAAACATGTTTTCCGACCTATCATTTTCTGATATACGCCGCACATTTCAAAATTACAATGCGGTTAACCTATTTCTAATGCACTCCTTTACTACAGGCGTAGGAATACATATTGAAATAATTTGCGACCGTTCATCAACAATGATATACCTGTAAGGTATGACCATCAGTCAATCAGATTGTGTGATATGTATAGAGTGCATTAGAACATGTATTATACGTCTGTGCGTCATCACGTATTACGAATGTAGACGCATCTTGGACATACGTACAATCGCCAAAAATCGGGAGAAAAAGCCAAAAGCGATTTGTTTAGTATATGTTCAGAATAGATCAGGTGAAACATACATTGAATCGAATGCATTTGGAACATAATGACAGTTGCTTTGTACTGCAATGCACAGTGGAACCGCTCTTAACCGAAAACCTAGAAAAATAAGTTTGTTTGCTTTTGATGGGTTTCACTGCAGTTTATATAAACTGCTAATGGCTCTTCATGTTAGCAATTACATGTAACAGAAGCCTGTCTCGGCACGCTCATACACATACAAACCAGTGGAGCATCTCTAAACCGGACACCCTGGGGACCTCCCAGGGTGTACGGTTTAGAGAGGTTACACTGTACATAGGGATTCCGCTGGGGAAAATAAAAGAATCGCCACTTCAAAAAAAAAAAAATAACCAATAGGTTAAAATAACCAATAGGATAAAAATAAACAACTGGCGATAAAAAAAATTTGTTTTCGAAAATTGTAATTTTGTATCGCCAATTGTTTATTTTTATCGCCAATTGCGAAAGTGGCGATCGCCAGCGGAATCCCTGTGTACATACATGGTAGTGTAGTTTGTTGAGACAACAACATATCTCATCAGTAGAAAAAGACATGAATGTGATCGTAGAATGTGAACACGTGTCGAGGACACTACACATTTTGTGGCTGCGACTGGAGAAATGCGGCTTATGTGGTCTGTTACCAGTGTAGCTCGTGATGAAATATAACACTCATATAGCCTGATAACGATGTACAATGGAACCTCTCTAAACTGAAAACCAAGATAACATGAGTGAGCTTATGTTTGATCGGTTTCCTGGTCATTTATCTCAGATGTTAATGTATGTTCATGATCGCGAATCACGCAAATACATATACGTATCAGAATGGTCAAATGCATCACGAGCGGGCTCATCTGTATCTACACGTTTTTCCAATACCACTATACAGGCTTCTGATGTTGAAATGGTTAACCCTTTGAACCCGAAAGCCCGCTATATCGGTTTATGCAAACAGTGCAGATCCAGATGAGCCGGCTCGTAACGAGCCGTCTCATCAGGATCTGCACTTTTTGAAAGTAATGTTCATAATTTTGAAATAAAAAAACACCCCCTTTTCATAAATGGACTAGTCTGAAAATTATTGTGTGACAATTTGATTGGTTGCAAAATTAACATGTCAAATCCTTTCCAGTTACCTAGGGTTGAAAGGGTTAATACATGTATTGGAATACAGTGAAACCTCTCTAAACCGAACACCTAGAAAAATAAGTTTGTTTAGTTTTGATGGGTTTCACTGTAATCTGTGTTGTCCGGTTTAGAGAGGTTCCACTGTACTGGGGACCTCACATGATGTCCGATTTAGGGAGGTTCCACTGTATTGAGGATCTCCCAGGATGTCCGATTTAGAGAGGTTCCACTGTACTGGGGACCGCCCAGGATGTCCTATTTAGAGAGGTTCCACTGTACTGGGGACCGCCCAGGATGTCCTATTTAGAGAGGTTCCACTGTACTGGGGACCGCCCAGGATGTCCGATTTAGAGAGGTTTCACTGTACTGGGATCTCCCAGGATGTCCGATTTAGAGAGGTTCCACTGTACTGGGGACCTCCCAGGGTGTCCGATCTAGAGAGGTTCCACTGTACTGGGGATCTCTCAGGGTGTCCGATTTAGAGAGGTTCCACTAACAGATTAACATTCTATTTATCAGGTAAAGTCGAAACATATGATCATGTGGCCAACCCGACCCTGATACAGATCTATGTTTCTGTGTTTTTCCACTCCACTCTCCCTTAATTTAATTTTCTATTTCGTATTAAATAAATTGAACCTTATTTAGTGTAATCTGGCAGGTTTCCGGCACTATAGTAGTTCTACGTGTATTGGCATAATATATTAGATTCTGAAGACAGCCAGTTTAATGGTCATGTAACCAGAAACATACATAACATTCTTTGTTTCTGATTATTTTGAAACTTAGTGTGCCTTCCCTATGGTGTGTAGTGAATTTCGATTTTTGATTCGACCCCCGGTCGTGGATTGTCTCCCCCTTTTCGAATTAGAATTTCCCAATTCTGCCTTGTAAGAAGTCAAACTTTGTAACCGTAATATGTAGGGACTTGAAACTTGGTGTGTGTCTTCCTTATGGTGTTTAGATGTGCAAAGCGAATTTCGATTTTTGATTCGACCCCGGTCATAGTTTATCTCCTCCTTTTCGGCTTAGAATTTCCCAATTTTGCCTTGCAAGAAGTAAAACATTTTAACCGTAATCGATATTTGGCCCCCGGTCATGGATTATCTCCCCGTTTTCGACTTAGCATTTGGGAAAAGTGGGTATATCGACTCTGCTCTAGTCCAGTTTATATTTGACAATCCCATTTGTCGCTCCAGAAATTGAGAAATGATCGCTTTATAATGACCGACGATTATGTAATTAAACGCACAAGTAAATGTATTGAAAGCAAATGTATTGATTGCTTCCAAATATCAGGGGCATTATCGGAGACACGGAAATATATTAACCCCTGGATGGTAATACGAGCAATCTTTGCGACCAGTATAGGACTAGATCGGCTTGAAAAACACCTTTACTCTGTCTAGTATTAACCCTTTCAACATTACAGACCTCTTTAGCCGTGTTTGCAAACACAAGGTGTATGATCACGTGGTACTAACAACAACAACAAATACTGAAACTTCCAGAATCTACCTGATTCAGAGTACGTATTCTTTTATATTGTCCTTATTACGTAACGGATTTTGATTACATATGGCGCATCAAACGCGTCTTGTTAAGCTGCATTTGGTGGTCTTTGTATGTTCGCCCAAACGTGTGTCGTTTTTGCGAAGAATCGATTTCCGCGTCTACCGACACGGAAATCGATTCTTCGCAAAAACGACATAAGTCTGTGACGAACTCCCTGGACCACCAAATGCAGCTCATGAAGACGCGTTTGCATCAAAATCCGTTGCATATTAAGGAAAATATAAAATAATACTTACTTTGGAGTGGGCGAAGTTGTTGTTGTTGTAACCACGTGATCATGCACCTTGAAACAGTGTAAACTTGAAAACGCTTTGTCTCAACATGTATGCATGGTGCAATGTACTGAGTTAAGCAATTATACGGTTCGACAATGTCCAGTCGTGGGTAAACGTTTGCCGTGGCACGAGGGACCTGCTTGAACCACAAGGCCGTAGGGGCGCGGCTACCGTTTACCCACGGCTGGCCATGGTTCACGTTATTGTTACATTTCCGTCGGAAATATCCTACAATTTGAGCCTTTATGTAGTACTTTCGGTACTTTTATAATCTTCTCCATTCAAACAGCTGATATACACATACATATTCCGGGGCCACAGCACACGTCGCGTGATGCAGCCGCATCAATTTCAAAACTTCAGTGTGACCGTTGTGAACTGGTCCTGTGACGAAATGGCGCGTTCTAGTAACGTCATGAGACACATGTATTACGTAGATGTTGGCTTGACCCCAGAATGAGCATTGTCTACGGTCACAGTCAAACAGTACGTGCTGTACGTTATAACACGGTTGTAAGCTACCTTCTGATGGGCTGACTATGTCGTGGGAACGAGATAGCTAACTCGTGGTAACGAGATGCTACGTCGTGGGAATGAGATATCTAACTCGTGGAAACGAGATCCTATATCGTGGGAAAGAGATAATATCTCGTGGGAACGATATGCTTTGTTATGGGAACGAAATGCACATGTTCCTTTAAAGTTGCTGTACATACATGTAGACCTATCTGTCTTGAACATTTTGGTACCAGTTTTGATGCTGTGGTACGTCTCAGCGTGCCCAGACCGGGGATCGAACTTAGTCCCTATACAGGCTCTATATAGGTTAAGTTAGTTTTTATTACGGAGTCGAACAGCGGCAGTCATGTAACAATGTTCGTTTGTGGAACCAGGAACAAATGCTGAGCCGTATCCATGCCGCGATATATCAGATGTCAATGTCCATCAACCAACTAAGTACACCGCAGACACAACAGATGCCGTTTTTATTGTGGAATTATATAAAACGTCTGGAGTAAATTGGTATGCATAGTCGTTGGCATTTATTAGGTCTCCGTCTGAAACCACATATCTGTCCGGTTCAATTAGATTAATAAAATTGACCGTTAGCCAACACGGCCTACGAGCATCTATAAATGTGGCTGCCTACTGATCTAAAGTGTTCATTAATGGCTATGTGCCCTTTCTGATGCGCCGTATTAAGTCCAAGTCTGGAACGGAAAATGACGTATATACACAACCGCCTTGCACAGATTGTGAACGTTTCTGGACATATATTGGCAATGCCAACTCGCAATCAAGCAATTTGATTGTCTGAGCCTGAGCTGTTGCACAGCTCAGGCTCAGCCAATCAAACTGCTTGATTTCAAGAGCAATACTGAAGTATTTTTAAATAAATAAATTGAGAAATATCGGCAAGATTAGCGCAGGTGGTAGTGTACTATTTTACCTCAGCATTCCCACATGTAACGGTTATATACGAAATGTAGTAAATGTAACACATTGCAAACAATATATGTTTGACTACTATATGTATAATTTGTTGGCAAATTTAAGAATGAGCTGAATTTTGTATTTCTTGAAAATTAGTTACATGAAAATATTGATTTTATTACGAAAAAAACTGTTTTTATCCAATGATGTTGCTTTCCTTTTGGGACCGTACACCTCTGGTCGTGGAGTGAATGTTTGTTCCTCGTTGAAGGCTTTTCTACCACCATAGCCGCTTTGACTGTGTGTCATGTCGTGTCCCTGATGTTAGTATGACTGGGAAGCCAACACATGATGATGTCTTTGCCAGAAGAAGGCAAATGGTGATGCTGTTTAATGACATGGCAAATGAGCGGATGATCTAGTTGGAGGTAATCCAACTGCGGTGAAAACGACAGTGAATCAGAAAATGAAATTAAATATTTTTCCTGGATATTTGTGCAAAATCAAGAAACTCGGTTTCATCGGAGACGTTTAACTGTTTTTGTACAAATGCGCATGCGCAGAGTTTCAGGAAACCCCGATTTGCGTTTTTGTTTCAATGAGAGCTTGCGCATGGTTTTTAGAGCAAATGATACGTCATAAAAAAACTGCATTTACACCAGAAAAGGAAAACGGTTTGAACTTGGCAAAACAATGGTGTTACAGGGATTTGATTGGCTAAGAATACAGGACAAGTGCGTTTGGACAACGTGTGTCCCACGTTAGGACCACGTTCACTACTGGTTTCCAATTACATGTAGTTGCGAACAGTAACTCTTGTAATCTACTACCGTACCGTCCGTATCTTCTGGCTGGCTATGGACGGTACGGGAGTAGATTGCGCGAGTTACTGTTCGTAACTAATTTCAAATGTGAACACAAGTGCAAACGCTACCGTATCAAAGGGTTCATCTTACTGTCTGTTTCACGAAAGCTGCCCAAAGTGTACGGCTATATAAACAATGAAAAACAATTATTTTGTTCGATGTTAAATTTTATAAACATTCAAGAATGAGCCTTCTTTTTATTTTGTGAAATTTGGTCCAATATTGATTTTATTACGAATTAAACAATTTGCCCATGTTAAATCCCCATAGACATATTCACTCTGTCTATGGGGATTTAGCATGTGGATATTTAACGTTTTTTTCTTATTAGTTAGATCATTTCTAAGCTATCTAGCCAGGTTTCGGAGTCAATTTTAATTTTTTTTCATTTTTTGACTCCTCCCACAGCTCTTCATTTTCCCCTTCATTCCCATAGACAAATCAATTTTTCGTAATAAAATCAATATTTGACCAAACTTTTAAGAAATAAAAATAAGTCTCATTTATAAATTTGATAAAAGTTAATATTATCGAAAAAAAGATTGTGTTTGCATTGATTATATAGCCGTAAAATTTGGCAAGGTTTCGTGAAACAGACGGTAGTGTCAAATGGTGACAGATCGGTGCGTGTGTCTTTCCATATGACAGCCTGTTTAGGTGGGAGACAGTATTAACATGTATGATTGGATCGTAATGCCGTTGCCAATTGGAAATACATGTATAGCTTAATGCGCATGTTTTCACGTGAAAACTCATTAAGCACATGCTAAAGCTCAATGGTTTGCATGTACCATAATTTATGTTCTTCGATTGTCGTGGTTAATGGACGGCGATTTTCAATACTGTCAGTTGCACGGATTTTTCCACAATGTAACGACAATTTGTGTGTCAAAAATATTAAATTTTATAAAAATTTAAGAGTGAGCATTATTTATACTTCTTGAAATTTGGTCCCAATATTGATTTTGTTACGAAAAAAACAAAGTGTGAATATGTATATGGTGATTTAACATGGATTTGTTTTCTAATTTCATAAATAGTAGACCGATGGTTGAAATTTAACTTTTGTTTTCATAGATGTTCCCCGCAGAAAACATATTAAAAATCAATATTTGGCCAAATTTCACGAAATAATAAAAAGAAAGCTTATTCTTAAATTTTGCTAAAAATTAATATTGTCAAAAAAAGAAATATCCTTAAAATGTGTACTATCAAATGCCTCGGCGGGCGCGACATGCGGGCCGCGGCCATCTAGTTATTTTAGAACGGGATCGAGTTCTACATTTCAATCGATCGTATGTTCTCTGACCCGTTATCCGGAGATACGCAACTAGGGGAGGAGAACATGGAAAGTGGAACGCACAAACTAGTGGGAATTTGGAGGGTTTGTAAAATTAGCTAAAACAATATATTTTATGCATGATCAGAACAATGTGAGCTTGCAACGTTGAGGAAGAATGATTGAAGCACATGTAGCAAAAATATTGAGCTCGAACGCCGTCGTAAAAGTTGAAAATTTATAAATTCAATATAGGATTTTATTTTTTTTTGTCATTTTTGTTTAAAAAATAGTCTTTCCTGCACCAATCGTATGCTTTTCAGCACTATCAGGCACTTAGTTTGCGATATTTTACACTGTTACCTTGAAAGACAGCGACCAGGTCTTAGATAAAAAAATGGCGGCCGTTTTATGCACCGTGGTATAGCTCAAAATGGTGCACAAAAACTATGGGACTGGAGGACACAAATTGGGGGACGAGTGCACACAAACTGTGGAACGCGCTGCACAGAAAATGCCAATATACGTGGGTTTTAAGTTGCAAATTCACGTATGTATTTACAAAAATATTATATTTGCAGACGAGGATCCACGAATATTTACGCAGGGGCCGGTCCAAATGTGTCTGTAAGGAATTTATGCAAGTTTTTAATCAATATTCACCACAATTATGCATTGTTTTAGTAAGTTCGCTGTTCAATGCAGGCTTCTTTAGCAGCGCTCGTTTATTAATGGGCGAGCAGAGCCTCATTTCGTATTTCAATCAGTAAACCCGTTTAATACATATCACACATTAAACCATGGGTCACCACCTAAACTCGGAGGAAACCCGGAGTACCCGGAGAAAGACCACAGCAAGCTTGCACGGCATACGACAAGTCGACATGATTTCATCCGCATAATTTCGGGGGGTCGCCATAAAGTTTTGTCCGCGATAACCAATCCATCGATTCACAAGTGCATTCGTTCGTCCTACGACCATTCCGTCCGTCATAGAATGTTTGTGACGCAATCGTTGTTGTTTCTGTAGCACCCACTGTTTGTCGGAGAGCACCGTGATGTGTATATACAACATATAAACACCATACTTATACTAAGTAACACTGCAATTGTATTGTATGTATATATATTCCTCCGGTGTCCTCGGAGCACCCTCGTCCTAGCGAGATATCTCTTTATTTCCCATCACCAAGGGTAACTGCGGTACGTCTTATCTGTGTACATTGTACCATCTAGACAGTCACCATGCATGTATTACATGTGTGTAAAATATTTACACGATCACCACCACAAAGTGTCTTGCTCAAGGACACAACACGCCGGCTCCGACCGCGTCTCGAACCTGCGCAGTTCGGGGACCTCCGATCCACAGTCCATCTCGCTACACCCTAGGCCACTCGCGCTCCAGCATCACTGTCTTTACCGGTGGAAAGTTCTTAAACTTGTGGCGGTGGGTGCTCTATGTGTGTTTTGCAGCCCGCTGACGGACTGTGCAGTATCTCAATTGCAATGAGAGTCGGTCCTTATTCCGGGATAATTCCGACTGAAATGTGTCGCTATCTGCCTCGAGAATACACAGGACACTCTCATTATGGTTATTGCCAAACGGTTATCATTGCCAAAACGTCTGCTAACGCCAATGATAATAAGATTGAGTTGCACCTTCAGGCCCGGATCCACCAGGGGGGTGGGGGCGTGAGAGGCGTACGCCCCCCCCCCCCTATTTTTGACGAAGCAATGATTTTTTTTATTCAGATTAGAAAAGGCTATCAGTATTCTGTTCTCAAATGCCAGGAAAATGCATCAGAGACACTGAAATTTTCTAAATTTTCTAGGGGGAGGACCCCATACCCCCTCACACCCACGCCCCCCCCCCCCCTTTCTCCAAATCCAGGATCCGGCCCTGACCTTGGCTGCACTTCTTCGCCTGGTCATCGATTAGCATGGTTAACTCAGTTCCGCATGGTTGATTCTCCCAAACCCCGTGCTTCAAGTTATAAACGAAGTGTGGTGCGAGTTTAGGTGGTGACCTATGGTTTAATGTGTGATATGTATTAAACGGGTTTACTGATTGCATACGAAATGAGGCTCTGCTCGCCCATTAACAAACGAGCGCTGCTAAAGAAGCCTGCATTGAACAG
>CM055276.1:30169449-30228576 GCA_029237695.1 Conchocele bisecta | reverse complement strand
CACATGTTACAAAAACTCGAATAAATATTAATAAAATATTGTCCAGACGAATATGTCACATGAACATTCGAATGGGGGATAACAGTGCGATAAAATAAAACGGAATAGAGCAGGCATATTCGCCAGGTTATTTGACAAGATAAATGTAAATGCTTTGATTTAACGACGGCACTGGCTCGATGACCTTGCATGTCGATACCGACTATGTAAGTCCCCGTCCGATAGGACTAGGCTATCACGAATGTGTCTTGTCTTGCCCAAGGACACGCCGAATCGACCAATGGCGGGATTCTAACTCGGGGTCTCCCGATCCGGAGTCCGATGCTCTACCCACTGAGCTATTCCAGCTGATTTCAGACAGCACTAGGTGCGTATCATGTTATGGCGCTTATCGTCTGTCCGTCTGTTAGCGATTTGGTTTGCGCTCAAAATAATCTTGACATAGGATCCTCAAACTTGGTATACAGGTGAGTAACGACCAGTGTATGACCAATTTGACTTGACTACAGTGTGTCAAAGGTCAAAATCACGGTGACTTTAGACAATAAAACAGTTGCCGCTCTATAACTCGAGAACGCCATGACCTAGAATGCTCAGTGTTGGTTTTCAAGTTAGTCATGACCAGCAGATGACCCCTGTTAATTTGAAGTCAGTAGGTCAAATATCAAGGTCGCCGGATGACCTTGGACAATAAAACGAGTTCGGCTCAATAACTCAAGAACAGTTGGTGCCAGGATGCTCAAACGTTTGATTTTGAAGTCACTGCACATTGAGGCACCACTGCGTGTCTTTTTGAGAAGGGGGGGGGGGGGGAGGAGGCGGTGGGGAGGAGGGGCTTATATGTTTGACAAACAACTCTTGTTAAACGAATATGTTACTGAATGTCAATGTGTCATTCAAAGCTACCATCGGGCGTATATTGCTCTGCTTAGTTTAGTAGTTGCCTCCTGCACTGGTATTCATTATAACCCTTTCAACACCCAAGTAACAGAGATGAAATCTTCCATGTTATATTTCAGACTATTCCATTAACCATGAGATGATCATTATAAATTTAAAACATTTTACATTTTGTTTTCAGATATTGGCAGTAAAAATAGAAATGTGACAAACAGGGCAGATCCTGATAAGACGGCTCGTTGCGAGCCGGCACATCTGGATCTAGACTGTTTGCAAACTCCAATATATAGGTATGTGGTGTTGAATGGGTTAAATGAATATTATTACATTTGACATAAAAATGTGTTAAACGTTTTTATGTCTCCTATGCGATAGCAAGGGTGGCATATTTCTTTGCTCCTGAAGTTCTGTCCGTCCGTCCGTCCGTCCGTCCGTCCGTACGTCCATTCGTGTACATTTGCGTCGAAAAGTTTGTCCCAGTTTCTCCATCATGTCATATCTTCAATATTACTTGAAGGATTGCTTGAATATATGAACAGTTCATTTTCCTGAACATGTGTGACACACTCACACCAACAATGACAGAACTATACTGTTCAAAATAATATCGTCTCGTAATAATTTGTTCGAAGTGTGCGATTTTTTGTCGCGCTGGCTTGCCGACAGCGCCCTATAGTCGGCACGTTGGCGGCCGTACGTCCGTACGCCTCAGCGGGCGCGACATGCGGCCATCTCGTTCCTATTTTGTTCCACTCATTGCTCACATCAGGGTGTATTGTGGGGGCTATATTTTATTATTTCAACATTTAGACATGTCACTAATATACACACATAGCGTTTGATTGTTATTACATGTTACACAGTACTTATTGACAGTATTTCATACTATTTGTAAGACGGAAATAAAAAATGTTGAGGGCAGGGCGGATAACCGTGTTTTGTTCTTAAAATATTATCAAAAATAAATATTGATTCGTCCAATGCATTTTCTAGTGTACACTATTATTATACTTTATATGAAGCTACTGCACATATTGATTTACATAATTAAAATTAATCACACTAAAAACGTTATGTAAATATTTGTTGATATTCTGTAACCAGATGGCCCGCGGCCCGCATGTCGAGCCCGCCGAGGCATTTGATGGTATTTTTAAAAACATTAACGCAGATTTCGGACGGACGGACGCACGCACGCACGCACGCACGCACGCACGCACGGACGCACGGACACACGGATGTCATTGTGATCACTATGTCTCGCTTTCCGCAAGCGGGATCGACAAAAACGGACACTTTTGATGTTAAATATAAGTAGAATAATTACCTAAGTATGTACCCTCTTAATTTCCGTAAACATGTATTTTACTTAAGTGTAAGGAATCCATCTTTAAGAAGAAAACAAACACAAATACATAAGTATCAAACGATTTTTTTGTCATTTAACATGATAGCTCAACTAACAATGACTCAAATAGAACACGATTCAAAAAATGAAAGCATTTACCATCACAGCACTATGGTGGCTCGTTAGGGACATTGTGTTTCTTCGTTCCTTAGCAGTTCCTTAAACTTAGCTACAACGTCTCGCCTCGTCTCTCATTGTTGACACATTGTGGCTAAGATCAAGCTTCTTAATTTTCGCGCCAACACGAGACGAGACGGTGTAGGGTCGATTATGCTTCTTAATATTCGTTACATCGCCGCGCCGCGAAGGGACAAATACTAATAAGTTAATCTTGGCTACAACGTTTAGTCTCGTCTTTTCGACACGTTGTCGCGAAGCTTACTACTAGTAATCTTCGCCTCAACGTGTCGACAAGACGGGACGAAACGAGACGTTGCAGAGACGAATACGGTTATCGATAGAGATGGAACAACGATTTTAGATACGTTAATTATATTAATTATATATGTATTTGTTTAGATATTTAGTCTCTCCGCCTTCGTGAGATTGGAGGCGACGGGATGAAGGAACGAGTTCCTTAGCGACGATGTAACGGAGTTTAGTGGTGAAGGAACGGAGTAACAAATGTCCCTAACGAGGCACCCCGTACAATCACTAATAAACTGTCGACCGGCTGTCATCTTAAATTATGTAATCATCCGATATCGACCAAAAATGCTCCAGAGTGATCGTCTTCTCGATACGTTTGAGTTGATATATGACATAACCATAAGCGGTAAAATATGAAATTTGACCCCTACTTGACCCCAAACCCTCCGGCCCGCCCTTTCTTGACACAGGGGAGGGGGGGCCACCATTTGAGCAAATCTGACACAGGGGCCACCATTTGAGCAAATCTGAAACAGCGTTAACTATCGATCATTCCTACCAATGTCATCGAAATCCGTCTGGCGGTTTGTGAGAAGAAGTTGTTTTAAGAATTTTACATACTTTTTGACGGCGGCCATTTTGGATTATGCGATGATCTCCATTTTAACAAATATGAAAAGTCTTCACCAACGGACCATACCTGTGAAGTTTTTCCAATATCAGCCCGGCGGTTCATGAAAATCTCTAATAAAATAATGACCTTTTGGCGGTCATCTTGTATTACGTAATGATCAGATTTCGACAATAAATGCTCCAAAGTGATCGTCTTGTCGAAACATTCGATTTGATAATGATATGACCATATTCGGTCAAGTTTGAAATTTGCGATTGTGTGACATATACGTTTAAACCAAAAACAGAAAAATGTGTGTGTGAGATTTTCGGTTTGTGATGTATTCGGCCGAATACGGCCAGTATTCACCGACATGTGTGACGTATTCGCACGAATATATCACACGTGTGATATATTCGTTTGTGTGACATATAGGGTTCAACATACGTATACTATTGATAGGCGTTTGACTGACTAGGAGTACATGTTCCATGCACATCTTCTTGAAGAACGGTATACATAGAGAATACCAGGCTAGTGTCCTTTGATATCAAGTTTATCAGGCAAGGCTATGAAACGCGTAGGAATTCCGAGGCTTGTCGAGGAATTCCTACCGTTTCCGAGCCGAGCCTGATAAACTTGATATCAAAATACACTAGTCTGGTATTCTATTTATCAGGTAACGTTTTATGCTAAAAAAAATGACCACAGATGACGTCGTTATCTATGGACAGAACGAGGACTTGTTTACGTTGCGTCATTACACTGACGTCATTCGGTAACGTCACGTGACGTCATCCGACCAATGGAACGTCAGTTTTCACTTCGTTGTAACCTGGATGTTTATATCAGGGCAATGCCTGATGCAACACTATGTTATCAGTCAGTACGTATTCGGTCAATGCAGGGCAGGTTACCTGATAAAATATATCTCACACCAGTGAGTTAGTACACGTATATGTAGGGTAATTTACAAGGTATTTTGACAGTATAAAAGGGGTCAGAATATTCGGAACGGTGAATGTGTAGATAATTGAGATTTCTGTCGTGTGTGATGTTTGAGCATTAGTAGTTGTACAAAATTATGTAAGCTACCAAAAACCAACGAAATTCACCCAAATCTACTCACAATTTAACAAAATGCCCATATGACACCAACGTACTGACCATCTGACATACGTGGTACCATTGACCCGTAGCACCAATAAGACATACTTACAAACATTACTTAAGGAATAAAACCATGGGCTGTTACGTTTACTGCTTACACCCGATATAGATGTACTTGCAACTAATGACGGACGGTTGTGCGAGCTATTCGGTACAATGGACTCGTCCGGATCCATGACGACCATGTTGTGATGCTTAAACTCGACATACTTTCAACGAATGACAGAATGTTGTGCGTGTTATTTGGCACTATGAACTCGTCCGTACCCATGACGACCAAGACGTGATGCGTAAACCCGTCATACGTACAAATAATGACAGACGGTTGTGCGAGCTATTCGGTATAATGAACTCATCCATATCCATGACGATCATGTTGTGTTGCTTAAATCCGCCATACTGACAACGAATTACAGGCGGTTTTGTGAGCTATTCGGTACAATGAACACGTCCGTATCCAAGACGACCATGTTGTGATTCTTAAACCCGCCATACGTGTACTTACAACGAATGACAGACGGTTGTGCGAGCAATTCGGTACAATTAACTCGTCCGTATCCATCACGACCATGATGTGATTCTTAAACCCGCCAAAATGTACTTACAACTAATGACGGACGGTTGAGCGAGCTATTCGGTACAATGGACTCGTCCGTATCCATCACGACCACGTCGTGATGCTAAAACCCGACATACTTTCAACGAATGACAGAATGTTGTACGTGTTATTTGGCACTATGAAATCGTCCGTACCAATGACGACCAAGTCGTGATGCTTAAACCCGTCATACGTACAAAGAATGACAGTAGGTTGTGTGAGCTATTCGGTACAATGAACACGTCGCTATCCAAGACGACCATGGCGTATGCTGAAATCCGCCATATATATACTTACAACGAATTGCAGGCGGTTGAGCGAGCCATTTGGTACAATGAACTCGTCCGCATCCATGACGACCATGATGTGAGGCTTAAACCCGCCAAACATGTACAACGAATGACAGAATGTTGTGTGCCCTATTCGTAACGTATCCATGACGACCATGTTGCGATACATAAAGTCGTCATACTTACAATGAATGACAGCAGGTTGTGGGTGTTATTCGGCACAATGAACTCGTCCGTATCCATGATGACCATGTACCGGTAACCACGGAGACGATCCTGACAGTCGAAGACTGTAAGCTGCTTGTCGTTGAAAGCCTGCCCATTCTTGGTAGCGAGATTTCTTAAAGCTCCACCTTTGTAACAACACGTGACTGTGACTGAAGAAATGGGGCTTATAGGCTTTGTGAGCAGTGTAGCTCTTGTAGCCGATTTCATCAAAATTGCAAAGTATACTTATCTAGCAAAGTATACTTTGAGGGAGAAATCAATTATTTTTCACGAAATGCATTATTTCATATAGAACTAACGACTGCATATACTTGATGATTAAAAGTATGCAGAATTTTTATACTGAATATATTATATTATCACAGCCATAATGGCTGTGATTATGTAATAAATTCAGTATAATAAAAATGAATACATTTATCCTTAAATTGAAGTATGCTTTGCAATGTTGGTGAAATAGGCTACTGGTCAAATAGCACACTACTGTAGCCTGATAACAATATATATTCCTTGTTAGAAGCATAGCGGGTGTTTCATTGACGGAATGGTGAACGGTGCAGATCCTGATCAGACTTTGCGGATGCACAGGCTGATCTGGATCTATACTGGTCGCTAAACACATAATCCACATTTGTCCAGTCACAGCCACAAATGAGACACGCCATGTGATTTTCAATATTTTTCATAAATAAATTGAAATGTTGAAAAAATATAACCACACATTTACATATTTAATGAAATTACACAGATGTCCGAAGGTACATAACATGGCGTGCCTCAAGTTTAATTTATTACACTCTTGTGAGTTATTTGCACTGGTTTCGTTGTGAGAGAAAACCTGTAATTCACTCATTACAAATACAAGGTGCATGATCACGTGGTTACAACAACAACAACGTCGCCCACTCCAAATTAAGTATTATTTGATATTTTCCTTATTAGTATGAAACGGATTTTGATGAAATATGGCGCAGCTAACGCGTCTTCATGAGCTGCATTTGGTGGTCTATGGAGTTCGGCACAGACATTTGTCGTTTTTGCGAAGAATCGATTTCCTTGTCGGAGACACGGACATCGATCCTTCGCAAAAACGACAGAAGTTTGGGTGAAAATACAGAGACCACCAAATGCAGCTTAACAAGACACGTTTGATGCGCCATATTTCATCAAAATCCATTACGTAATAAGGACACTATAAAAGATACGTACTTTGAATCGATACTCGTTGTTGTTAGTACCACGTGATCATACACCTTGAAATAATACAGTTATTTGAAAACTTGTAGAGAGTCACGACTAATCTACAATTCTAATGTGATTAAACACATTCCAAACATGCACTCAAATATCTCGTTCAGAGAAACAGCTGTGTAATTTGGATTTACATTTTTTTACATGAGGTCACATTTGACGTCACACAACGTGACGTCAGAAAGCGGGAAACACGTCGTTGTGTAACTGTTCGCGCGCACAGCTCAATTATAATTAAAAGAAAATAGTCTAAATATGCATATATATCTACGGAAGCCCATTAGGGCCACTTCACTTTTTTTCTAAATTTATTCAAGATCTTTTCTTGAATTTTCGAGATCTTTTCTTGAATGTTCAAGATACTTTCTTGAATTTTCGAGATTTTTTCTTAAATGTTCAAGTTCTTTTCTTGAATTTTCGAGGTTCTGCATGTACTCTGTATGCGAGAAAGTATCTTGAAAATTCAAGAAAAGAACTTGAAAATTCAGCAAAAAATCTTGAAAATTCAAGAAAACATCTCGAAAATTCAAGAAAGTATCTAACCTCTCTACAACAGCCACCCATGGGAAGACCCAAAACTGGCTGCTGTAGAGAGGTGGCTGTTGTAGGGAGGTAACTGCTGAATTAAATATTTTCGTCTGTTGTCTATTTATTTTCTTCGATAATTATTATCATATACATGCTTTGACAGCATTTTAGAATCATTTCCAACGGAAATGATTCTAAAGTGCTGTTAAAACATGTTTTTATTGACAACGAAGGCAAAGGCAGCAGCAGACGACAATGTTCATGCTCAGCAGTCTAAGGGTTAAATATAGAGGAAATTATCCATTTGGGATATAAAATAGCGGCTGTTACAGAGAGGGTGTTGGTGTAGAGAGGTGGCCGTTCGGGGAGGTTCGACTGTAACACAGATTAGTAAAAGCAAACAAAATAGATTACATGTAGATTTGCATCGTATTTCTGAACCTTATTATACCTACAGGTCGCCTGGAAAAAATGGGGATTTGTAAAGAGAAATGTGTATACAGTCGAACCTCCCCGAACGGCCACCTCTCTACAACACCCTCTCTATAACAGCCGCTATTTTATATCCCAAATGGATGATTTCCTCTTTATCTAACCCTTAGACGGCTGAGCACGAAAATTGTCATTTGCTGTTGCTTTTGCCTTCTTTCTGAATAAGAACATGTTTTGACAGCATTTTAGAATCATTTCCATTGTTTATGATTCTAAAATGTTGCCAAAGCATGTTTATAATGAGAATTATCAAAAAATAAATATACAGCGGACGACAAAATTTAATTCAGCCTTGA
The DNA here is from genome assembly GCA_029237695.1 of Conchocele bisecta. Classification (NCBI taxonomy): domain Eukaryota; kingdom Metazoa; phylum Mollusca; class Bivalvia; order Lucinida; family Thyasiridae; genus Conchocele; species Conchocele bisecta. The sequence continues at coordinate 30,220,433 of CM055276.1, read as the reverse complement.
CCTGCCTACAACAGCCACCTCTCTACAACAGCCACTTTTGCGTCTTCCCGTGGTTGGATGTTGTAGAGAGGTTGCACTGTAACACTAAACAATAACTAGCGTTTGAAATACGGTTTGCAATTGATGGTTACTATTTTTTGTAACAAGGTGATCGCCGGAGAGTGTTTCATCCACGAAATCTCCACGAGGGCCACGGTCACCAAGGTCAAGGTCACACAAATGACACTAGGTGTATAGTGAGGAAGCTATTGGTGATGTTTGGTAATGATCCGACAAACGGATCAGTAGAAATGTACCATTTGGACGTACATCCAACATTATTGACACGAAATGTCAATGTAGCCATGGTGACGGCCAAGGTCACCGGAATGACACTGTATAGATTGCTATCAATGTGAGTAAGCTTTTTATGAAGTTTGGTAATGATATGACGGATCATGAGATATTCAACATTTGGATGTATGCCCAAAATTGTTAACACCAATGTGAAGGTCACCAATGTGAAGGTCAGTCGAATTGCATTGGTAGATATCCACCAATGTGAAGAAGCTATTGATGAAGTTTGGAGATGAGCCGATGAACGGATCAAGAGATAGTCAACCGTTGTTTGTAAGTCCAAATGTATTGACATGAAGGTCAAGGTCACGGTCACGCGAATGATACACTGGGTGGATAGCCATTACTGTGAGGAAGCTATTGATGAAATTTGGTAAAGGATCCGACTAACGGATCAGGAGGTATTCAACATTTGGACGTATGTAAAAATAATTTACACAAAGGTTAAGGTCACCAAGGTGAATGTCATCCGAATGATGGATAACTATCAATGTGAGAAAGCTATTGATGTAATTTGGTAATAATCCGATCAAGAGATACAGTTCGGATGTATGTCAAAAATGATTGACATGAAGGTCACGGTCAGCCAAATGAGACACATCACGGATAACAATTCATGTGACGAATAGAAGATATTGATGAAGTTTGGTAAAGGAAAAGAATAACGGATCAGGAGGTATTCAACATTTGGACGTATGTACACAATTATTGACACTAAGGTTAAGGTCATCACTGTGAAGGTCAATGCCACTGCCAGGAAAATAAATATTACTAAATGATTATATCTGTATAGCGGGCACTTGTAATTTTTAGAGAACTAGTGGAATAGCGACACAATTATACTTATTTAATTTCTATAGAGAACATATTGTGCCTACTGAGTGGGCATGTACGAGGGTCAGTCAATAAGTAACCGGCCTAGATACTTTCTAGTCACGGTTGACTTCCTCTTTCTCGATATAATTTCCCGATAATTCAATACGTTTCAGCTAGAGACATTTCAGCGCTGTAATTCCTTACAAGTAAAAACTGAACTGTTTTTCCTCGACCCACTGTCTAACTGCTGCCTGGAGGGATTCATCGGACCGGAAGTGACGTCCACGGATACTTTTTGTCAAGTGTTGGGAATAGGAAATAGTCCCTGGGGGCCAGGTCTGGTGAGTATGGTGGAAGCTGCCTAACAGATCCAATGCCGATTAATAGCCTCCAGTAGCCGATTTCATCAAAATTGCAAAGTATACTTATCTAGCAAAGTATACTTTGAGGTAGAAATCATTTATTTTTCCCGAAATGCATTATTTCATATAGAACTAACGACTGCATATATTTGATGATTAAAAGTATGCAGACTTATTATACTGAATTTATTGCATTATCACAGCCAAAATGGCTGTGATAATGTAATACATTCAGTATAATAAAAAATAATAAATTTATCCCTAAATTGAAAATTTCTCCGTCAAAGCATATTTTGCTAGATAAGTATACTTTGCCATGTTGGTGAAATAGGCTACTGGTGCGAGGTCCTCACCACATCAGTCACTTTGCTCCACTCCCTAAAAGTAACAGGATTAGTACAACTGGGCTTCAACTGTGAGTTTGCATGTATGGACCCTGGCGTTGTCATGCTGCAGAAGGACGCATTTGGTGTATTTGCCACACCTTTTCTGAATATAGAGAATAGTAGGTTAGTGCCGTGAATGGGAAAAAATATCCGGCAAGGCTCAATAATTTCTTTATTTTTCATCAGACGTATATGTTGTGACCACTCGCCGAGACGGTTCAAATGAGTGGTCACAACATATACTTTGGTTCAGAAATAAGGAAAATAGATAGAGAACAGTAGGTTAGTGCCGTGAATGGGAAAACATATCTGGCAAGGCTTAGGAAATGGGATGGGCGAGGCTCTACCGAGCACATCCCGTTTCCGTGCCGTGCCAGAATGGTGGTCATTATTTTACCTACTAATGACTCGGTCTTGTATTTCTTGGGTCTCGGAGACCCCTTCCCCACCCACTGACGACTGTGCTCTTTCGTCTCTGGATCATACCAGTGAACACACGTCTTATCTGTTGTCGCTAATCGCTCTAAGAAATGTTCTGTGCGGGAGTTACAATGTATATTGACCCAACAGAGCACTTCACGAGGCAGCCCTAGCTGCCATTTGGTCGGCATCCAACGATCGCATCACCTTCTCATTTTCAAATGTTCATGCAAAATTGTAAAAACAGTACCATGTGAAAGCCCTGCTTCCTTTGCACTCTCTGTCTGTCTGACGTAACGATCTTCCTGATCTTGGCTCAGTTTTCACTAGTGATTGTGTCCTTTGGCCTACCAGGCCGTGACTCATATTTTATGTCCGTTCGACCCCGTTTAAATTCGGCAACCCAAGATTTGACCCGTGTGTACGAAGGAGCAGAATCTCCATATACACAAACAAGCTCTAAATTAATCTCCATTCCCGTTTTCCCTTTCAGATACAAATATCTAATGACTCAATTATACGGAAGCCCATTAGGGCCACTTCACTTTTTTTTAATTTCCATTTATTCAAGATCTTTTCTTAAATTTAAAAGATCTTTTCTTGAATTTTCAAGTTCTTTTCTTGAATTTTCGAAATCTTTTCTTGAATTTTCAAGATACTTTCTTGAATTTTCGAGATCTTTTCTTGAATTTTCAAGTTCTTTTCTCGAATTTTCAAGATCTTTTCTTGAAGTTTCGTTCTTTTCTCGAATTTTCAAGATCTTTTCTTGAATTTTCAAGATCGTTTCTAATAAAGGATGTTTCAAGATATTTTCTTGAATTTTCAAATTCTTTTCTTGAATTTTCGAGATCTTTTCTCGAATTTTCAAGATACTTTCTTGAATTTTCGAGATCTTTTGTTGAATTTTCAAGATGTTTTCCTGAATTTTCAAGTTCTTTACTCGAATTTTCAAGATCTTTTCTTGAATTTTCAAGATCGTTTCTAATAAAGGATGTTTCAAGATATTTTCTTCCAACTTTTCTTGAATTTTCGAGATCTTTTCTTGAATTTTCAAGAATTTTCGAGATCTTTTCTTGAATTTTCAAGATGTTTTCCTGGGCTTCCGTACAATTCGACTTGAACATTCTGCAGAGTTCCCATTTGTCATGTTTGACATTCAATACCTACCTCATATATGACTGATCCAAATTTGACAAGCACATGTCTACTGACTCATATATAGGCAATGTACAAACCATGAATCCCGTGCAAATTGTTCTCATCATTACAGTGGGGTCAGCGTGTAAGTGCACACACGAACGAACACGACAGGTTGGAAGCAACCTGTCGTGTTCGTTCGTGTGTGCACTTACACGCTGACCCCACTGTAGTTGTCGAGGTCGGTTCTATATTGACTGACCCTCGTACCTTTAATGTAACCTACGGTAGTTTCTGGCCAAATGCACAATAATTGGTTTATGCTGGGGTTTAGTGAATTATTGTGCATTTGGCACTAGGGTTTGGGCAGTCTAAACTGGGGTTTGAGCTCAAACCGTGGTTTTAGCTATGAGAAACCCTAGTTTAAGAGTCTAAACTGTGGTTTGAGCCGCCAAGTGCACAATAATTGCCCAAACCAGGGTTTGAAAAAACTACTATTTGGGATCCCAAATGGCAGTTTAAGCCCAAACTAGGGATTGAGGAGCATAAACTAGGGCTTAAGCTCCAAACCATGGTTTAATGACAGTACACGACGGTATAGTTACTGACAGTACAATATGCTATAGTTACTGACAGTACACGACGGTATAGTTACTGACAGTACACGTCGGTATAGTGCCATACCTACCTATTGGTGGAAAATCGTAATCAATGGTCTGTGCCAGTCCTATGGATGTGTAGTAGTCGAAAACCCGCCTGGTATCAGAAGATATTTCATAGGTATATGCCAGAATCTTCGCCACTCCCAGATATCGCTGTACCTCAAACCATTCCATCAGTTCCTCCGCATTTAAGGCGCCGTACGCTACCTTTAAACAGAAACATCTATTGACCCACTCGGAATTATACGGAGCCCCGCAGGGGACGTATACTTAATTTTTTTATTAATTCGTTCCCACGAAATTACAATTCGTTCGCTCCATTTAACAATTCGTTCCCACGAATTAACAATGCATTCCCACGAATTAACAATTCGCTCCCTTAATTTAACAATTCGTTCCCACGAATTAACAAATCGTTCCCTCAACTTGACAATTTGTTCCCACGAAATAATAATTCGTTCCCACGGGAACGAATTGTTAATTCGTGGCAGCGAATTGTTCCCACGGGAACGAATCGTTAATTCGTGGGAGCGAATTGTTAATTGAGGGAACGAATTGTGATATCGTGGGAACGAATTGCTCATTCGAGGGAACGAATTGTTAAATTGAGGGAACGAATTATTATATCGTGGGAACGAATTGTTAATTCGTGGGAACGAATTAGTAAAATAAAATGTAAAACTACATAACAGTATACACTAAAATGACTGCTAGCAAACTGGGCATAAAATAGCTAGCTAATTTTACTGAATACATTTCGTAGGAACGAATTAATAAAAATCAAGAAATGCGTCTGTCGAACGCGGATGCCACCTGCAGCATATTTGAGAAACTGTGAAAAAGTGGTTAACCGAAAGGTGTGACGGACGGACGGACGGACGGACGGTCCAAACACTATATGCCACCCGTTTCTTCGAAACCCGGTGGCATAAAAATCCATGTCCCCTGCAATGCTCCGTAGAGTTGACCCTGTCACCTTTAAATTTGTGACACCAATTGTTCCATTTTCGGACTATTACGTACATTAATCAAATACATTGTAGTGGGGATTTTTATAATATTGGAAAACTAAAGTCAAACACTGCAGGTCCACAGGTTGAAGTAACGGACCGAGGTCTATAAATACATTAAATATGCCTAAAAGCATCAATAAACGAAAAAAAAATAAGCTAAACAAATGTTTTTACTCCCTTCATATATACTTTTGTTAGCTATTTTTTTTTTCATTTATTGATGTTTTTAGGCATATTTAATGTATTTATATATGAGCTGCGCCGTGCGAAAACCAGGCTTAATGACAACATTTTCAGTTTTTACTTTTTCGCGTATTCTGAATTGTACATCTTTTAAAAGCCATATGCCGCCAAAATTATCAAAATATCCCAATTATGTTTCATTTTAGAAGTAGTTTTATGACGCGTGGTAAAAACTTATATGACGTTTTAGATCAATGACGTCGAAATTACGACGTTTTTATCAACGGCGTATACAAGGGGTGTTGATCCGGACAAGTCCTATACTTTGTAACAAAACACGACGTCGGGCAGATGTGTTAGCGTGATAGCGTGATAACTTTCGACGTGTGTCTTTCTTGAGGATCGCATTGCCATCACCTGATATCCATTATTATGCAGTCAAGTGATAAGCTGATGATTTGATACTACAAATCGTACGAAAAGCATGTTTATGACCATCAAATTTCAAATTAATTTGAAGACTTTTCGAAAACTCCACCGACCTCACTGTGTGTTTTGTGCATTATGTATTGCTTATACACAAACAATCAAGAAGCTGCAATGAAATCACTGATTCTGAATCTATTAGAGAGATGTTGATGCATTTGTTTTGCCAAATTCAATACAAACACCGGATATGTATTTAATTACATAGCTGCGTTTCTACCTCCGATTATGATAAAATAAGTGGCATTAAATGGCATATCGTTCGCTAAGTACTGGATAGAATTGTTCAAAAGTCTCAATTTACTAATATCGTTTGCATACACTAGGTTCTTCATATTTAAGATTATTTATGAATCAAAGTGCAGTGTAAGCGAAAACTTCGCTGATATGTAACCAGTTAAATTATGCGTTCACCATTTTGAATTCATAAGGACAAACGACGAAAGAGTGACAATGTCAAAGAACGACAGTTAGGCGACAATGTACAGCGCCTGAAGCATTTCTAAGTCATTGATGCTGCGAGGAAGTCGTGCAAGTATCCTTGCTATAATATTTTGTCACGACACCATGGCCATAACGTCAAACATGTATTCACGTTCAGTGACGTCACAGGTACGTGACGTCAAGTCATGACGTCATACTATGTGTACTGAGGTACAAGGCATCGCGTCTCATATTAGTGAGTTTTCATTTTCCGTTTTCTGTTCACACTTAATGTTAACCGACACCAGTAAACGTAAATGGGAGGGCAAAATGTGAACTTTTACGGCGACCTTAGACAATTTGAATCGTCGTTTTTCCGACGTCGTTTACCGCTTTCCATAACGTTGTCATTAAGCCCGGTTTTCGTATGGCGCGGCCCATATGTTCTTATGCATATTTAATGTATGTATAGACCTCGGTCCGTTACTTCAACCTGTGTGCAGGTCCTGAGGAAACTGCTTGTTTCTATGGAAGGGGATATCCGCTATTACATTGCATGCTGCTTCTTGACAATGCAGTCGACCATTGTTACATGTCATCCTGCACTGCGGCTACTCGTTACTGCTTAATGACAACTCCATCATGCATTATTACATTTCACATTGCATACCTCGATTGGCTATTTGACATTGTTACATGTCATCCTGCATCTTGGCTATACAATACTGCTTAATGACAACTCCATCTTGCATTATTAAATTGCATATTGCGTACCTCGATTGGCTATTTCACATTGTTACATGCCATATTCTGCCATGTGTCATTCTGCTTACTGCTTGCTGGGATGCGTATATGACTATATGAATTCCGCCGAATGACGCATGCAAGCACGCAGAATGGCCCATGTCAGAATATTAAATGGCCGAATGAGGGATGCCAGCATCGCAGTAAGCAGTAGGCCGAATGAAACTTGGCAAAATGTGCAACGCCCTCTGTTGTCATAATGGGAACGCTTCAATTATGACGCCAGGTGGCGCTCCAAAATAAGTACAGTACATGTTTTTTTCTTGTGGTCTTTTGTCACTGTGCCACCGCGGACATGACATAATGTATTTAAAGTGGTCGATCACCGCGGGCATAGCCTACCTGTCCCCCGCGATCACTGTTTCAGGCAGTGCGATCGCGGTGACAGCGTTCCCATTATGACAACAGAGGGCGTTGCACATTTTGCCAAGTTTAATTCGGCCTACTGCTTACTGCGATGCTGGCATCCTTCATTCGGCCATTTAATATTCTGACATGGGTCATTCTGCGTGCTTGCATGCGTCATTCGGCGGAATCCATATAGTCATATACGCATCCCAGCAAGCAGTAAGCAGAATGACACATGGCAGAATATGGCATGTAACAATGTGAAATAGCCAATCGAGGTACGCAATATGCAATGTAATAATGCAAGATGGAGTTGTCATTAAGCAGTAGTGTATAGCTAAGATACAGGATGACATGTAACAATGTCAAATAGCCAATCGAGGTATGCAATATGCAATGTAATAATGCAAGATGGAGTTGTCATTAAGCAGTATTGTATAGCTAAGATACAGGATGACATGTAATAATGTCAAATAGCCAATCGAGGTATGCAATATGCAATGTAATAATGCAAGATGGAGTTGTCATTAAGCAGTATTGTATAGCCAAGATGCAGGATGGCATGTAACAATGTCAAATAGCCAGTCGAGGTATGCAATGTGAAATGTAATGCAGGATGGAGTTGTCATTATAGGAATGAAAAGTCGCGGGAATACTGGACGAAGGCCGGAAGGCCTCGTCCAGTATTCCCGCGACTTTTCCAAGTTTATATCCCCGATAAATTCCACAAAAAGGCCATTCATTCCTTATAATTCCAGCATTTGAAATAAATTCATCAAGAAAATGTGTTTATTTTCCGTTTTCTTAAGAATTATTTTAACTGCGCCTGACGTTTACGGAAAGTAGTTCGGCATGGAGTTTACTGGGTTATACATTTTGGACGGAGACTTGCAACGGACCAATCAAATGTTAGGGAATTGTGTAAATATTTTTGTGCTGGAATTATTAAGCAGTAAAGAGTAGCCGCAGTGCATGATGACATGTAACAATGGTCGACTGCATTGTCATGAAGCAGCATGCAATGTAGTGGCGGATATCCCCTTCCATATGTTTCAAGCCGGCTCATCTGGATCTACGGTGTTTGTCACTGTCATGTATATATCGCAGGTTGAAGTAACGGACCAAGGTCTATAAATATATGTCCGAGAGTGATATTTAGGTGAATATCATATATGTCCTCAAACATGTGACCCTCTATTGGGCAATTTCATCTCGATTGGTTAAGAAGTTATTAACAAATTTATTTCGAGAAATAACAAATTTTCTAAAAAACATATTGCCGATTTTGAATGTAGTGGATATTTTTTTCCAAAACAAAAGTGTGCATTATGGAGTGTTGGTATCAAATTAAAGGTATTGAAAAAATGCAAAACAATGGAAGTTCTTTCATCAAGATATATTGATTGGTTTAGGAGGCCATACCCACTCTACTAATTAATTTTCTATAGCATAGGCTAATAGGTCTACCTTGATAACACCTACATGTAAATCGGTCTTACCTGCTTGTATATATACTTGACCGACTTGCTGTATTAAAACGATATCGGTTCATAATGTATTGTTCATCTTTCAAATGATCTTCTGAGTAATATTTACAAACTCAGGCCCGTAGCCAGGGGGGGGGGGGGGGGGGTCGGAGCGGTCGGACGACCCCCACCCCCCCCCCCCACCCCCCCCCCCCCCCGCCCAGCCTCGAGGTTCACTTTTTTAGCCTTGAGGTCCACTTTTTTAGACCCTCATAGATACTTCAGACCCCTTGAGCCTTCGAAACGACCCCCCTTCAAACAGGCAGATACTTCAGACCCCTTGAGCCTTCGAAACGACCCCCCCCCCTTCAAACAGGTCTGGCTACGGGCCTGAAACTGATGTTTTGGCGGGAAATACCACGTACCATTACGCGAAACAAAGTTCAAGAGCGTAGCTAGACTAGCGGGAATGAGGGTAACTAAGCCAATTTTGACATATTTTTACTGTCATGTGTGGAACAAGATTTCACGCGCAGTCGGGACCATAGACATAGAATGACACACGTCGTGGTTTTATAGGTATGTAGACACAGGCCCGTACGCAGAGAGGGTGAGACGGGTGCGTACGCAACACCCCCCCCCCCTCCCCCTCCCCCTCTTAACCCTTTCAACACCACAGGCCTGTATATTGGTATTGGCAAAAAGTGTAGATCCAGATGAGCCGGCTCGTGACGAGCCGTCTCATCAGGATCTGCACTTTTTGCAAGTAATGTTCATAATTTTGAGAACAAAAACACCCCATGTTCATAAATGGACTGGTCTGAAAAAGTTATGTTGTGATGATTGGATTGGGTTGCAAAATTAACATATCAAAATCTGTGATTGGATTGGGTTGCAAAATTAACATATCAAAATACATTACAGTTACTTAGGGGTGAAAGGGTTAATCTGCCGAGGTCTCCGTGGATGTGCAAACAAAAATGTTTAGCCCTTCGCGCCGTCGATAACGCACCCCCTTAAATTAATTCCTGCGTACGGGCCTGAGTTACAATAGGGTTGGTAGGATAAGCAAGCAGACAGACAGACAGACACAGACCGACCACAATACATTAGTACGGTTCAGGCTAATGTACATGTATTGTGGTCGGTTTCCAAATTCGTATTGTGTCGTGTGTGCCGAGGCTGAACACAGCTCAACTCGGCATCGACCAGTCATTATTTTTTTATTTCGATTAAAAAAGAATAGAATACATGTACTGATATTTATTTTTAAACACGACGGAAATTATAGTCATTATTGGTAGGTGGTAAACTAACCCGAATGTTTTGCACAAACAGAAAATTCGGGTTAGCGGTAAACATTAAGGCGGAACAGAATCTACACTAGTCACACATACAGACTGTGGATCGTATATGTAAAAGTTAGATCACGGTTCGTCCGCATGTACGAGCAGATAATCCGCGAGCTTTAGCGAGCAGATTATGGCTCGTACTTGCGGACAAACGTGATCTAACTTATTTATCACATCCTCATGCACATACCTTTCACACAAGCTGTGTTAATACAGAAACAACACCGGGAAATGTGTTAGTTTAAACAATATGTATTCGACAGTATATGGTACAATACAAGGTATACAATGACAGGGATATAAAAACAAGCGTGAAGCTTATATGAATTCGTCTCCCACAAGGTGGATGTAAGACACGAATGTGGTACAAGATAGTTAAGTGCACATACAGGCGAATATACATATTGAAATAGTCTAAGTGGAATAACTTTGTCTTACAATGATGTACTTACATAAGGAGATTGACAGTGTTTAAACCTTAAATTTATGACATGATAATGCGTGTGGCTGTGCTTCAGAGATGGTCACCAAGCAAATGAGACAGGGACACGGGAGTGGGGGGTTACATGGGGAATCGCCCATGCCTTTCCCAACCCTCACGATTTCCCTCTCACGTTCCGTGGACGGGGAGTCGCCCCCGAGCGGCGTAAATGGATAGTGCCCGGAAGTTGTCGTCTATTGTTAGGATGATATGTATGGTATCGTTTGGTTGTCTATGTTGGAATGATAGTATGATGCTAAAATCTATTTGTTGCTGTTATGTAGTTTTTGACACTTATAAACATTTTTTTATTTTGATCGAAAGTCAAGTGTTCGTTTCCGTTCAAAAGATTTTCAGTTGACGGAATACATGGAATACTAGTGAGGTACAATTGACGTTGGTGTTGATATTGTCTGCATGATGTGAGAAAGTGACTGACAGTCTCTGGGGCGCCACATGTACAGAGAGGTGAGTCTATTATTGATTTTCTGTAGAGATCGTAATTTAGGGAACTACAAGACATTCGTAATCGAGCGTGTAGGATTTGGTCTTTTCGGGTACTCACGTTAAACAGAGGGGATGATTTAGATGTATCTTTGTTAAGTCTGTATTTGAAGCTGGATATTGTTGAGGCGTATATGGTAGATTCTGGTAGACTGTTCCAGTCTCTGATAGTGGATGGGAGGAAGGAATTGGTATATTGCTGGGTGCGACCATATAGTGACGGTATATTGTTTAAAAAGTCTAAGGGCGTAAAGCTGTTGTGTTTCGGTAGGTATAAGTGTTGTTAAATATGTTGGTGTTAGGCCATTCTTCATTTTGTAGAGTTGTACGAGCTTGTGTTTTTTTCGGCGTAATGAGAGAGTTTCCCATTTAAGGTCTCAATAAAGGTTGTCAATGCTGCAAAGTTTTGTTGCACCTGTTACAATGCGTGCTGCCTCGGTTTGTATAGCATCGAGGTCATTTTTTAGATAGTTTGTACAGTTGTCCCAAACAATGTTTCCATATTCGAGTAGTGGGCGGATGGTTATGATATAAAGGCGTTCAATGCTTGTTCTAGTTAATGTGAATTTGAGCGATCTTAGAATTCCTGTCCTCTGCCAAGCTTTCTCTAAAGAACTTGAAATGTGTGCTGTCCATTTACCATCGTCAGAGAACGTTAAACCTAAGTGTTTGTGCTCGGTTACAGTGTGTATTACAGTATTGTTCATATAAAGATCAGGATATCATGGACTCGGTTTTTGATGGAGTAAATGTTACTAACCAGTTTTGTGACCATTGGTGCACTGTGTTAAGATCGGCATTTAGTTGTGTTGCGGATTCTGATGGGTCGCGTACAATGATGTATAAGCTTGTATCGTCTGCAAATAGTCGAATTTTAGAGTTGATAGTTTGAACTATATCGTTAATGTAGATAACAAAGAGTAAAGGGCCCAAAATGGATCCTTGGGGAACTCCGGCGGTTACATTAGACCATTCGGAAGATGCGTTTAAGTGTACTACTCGCTGTTTTCTATCTGCTAGGTACGATTTAAACCAGGAAAGAAGGTTCCCGGTCATTCCGATTGAGGAGAGTTTCATTATAAGGCCGCGGTGCCAGACTCTATCAAATGCTTTTGAGATATCGCAGAAAACGGCTCGGACTTCTTTACCGTCATCCAATGCTTTGATGATATCGTTGTATATATATGTTAGCTGGTTGGTCGTCGAGTCTCCTTTAATGAATCCTGATTGAAGAGGCGTGAGAATGCTATTGACAGTTATATAATTGTATAAATGCTTGTGAATGCATCGCTCCATAAGTTTACCAATACAGCTTAGTAGGGATATGGGTCGGTAGTTCTGCGGATTCGATGGGTCAGCCTTTTTAAATATCGGAACTACGTTTGCTAGTTTCCATGTAGAAGGGAAATATGAAGATGCAATGAGCTTGTTGAAGTATGTGGCTAGAGGCTGCGATAAGACTTCGGGGCCTTCACGAAGAAGGCGCGGGCTAATTAGGTCCGGACCACATGCTTTAGAAGGGTCGATGTTGGATATGGCACCACGTACATCTTGGGGAGTGAGAAAAATAGTCGAAATGGAGAAATGTTTATGGTGTTTGGTGGCAAGTGTAGGTAATTTCTGTGTTGCTGTCATCTAGTAATGATTGCTTACAAAAATAAGAATTAAGCATTTCGTTTTTTTGAGTATCAGTCGTAGCTTCAGATCCATTTTCAAAAAGCGAGGGGATTTGTGAAGATGAGCTGCGCTTGTTTGTTAGTTGCTTAGCCAGTTTAAACCAGTTTTTTGCATTGAAGTTATTATCATTAATTTGATCTACCAATTTGGTTTTAAATCCGGCCTTGCACTTACGCAGGGTGGTGGTTACTTCATTTCGTAGTTTACGGAAACATGCCCACGTGTGTTCATTGTTAGAAGTTTTTGCCTTTTTATGTATTCTATTTCTTTTCCTTATAAGTCTACGTATAGTTCAGTTGAACCATGGTATGTCGTTAGGTCTTATGGTCACCATTTTGTTTGGGATAGAATTTGTAGCGGCGTTCGTGATGATTTCCGTTATTTTACTAGCCACATTGTCTAAGTTATTTGACTGATGAATGAATTCGCAGTTTGTGTTTGCTAGAAATTCTCTATATTTATTAAAGTCGCCTTTGTCGTATAGCCAAATGTGCCTCTTATAAGCAGTTATTTTGGGCTTTATCAAATTTTAGGACGGTTACAATTGGGCAGTGGAAACGTATTAAATCCGGAATAAACGGATCCGCAACGAATGATGTTAGGACATGTTGGGTGTGTTTAACGAACATCAGGTCAATTAGTGAGCTGGAGTGTTCAGTAAAGTGAGTTGCCGTTGTGATTAGTTGCTCTGCGCTGTAAGATGTTATAAGTCTATTGATTATATTTGGAGTGCCGTTTAGAATATCAATATTAAAGTCGCCTGTGACTAGTATGTTGTCAGCCGGCTGGTTAAACGTACGGTCAATGCTCTCTTCCAGAAGATTCCATTCGGTATTATTAGAGTTGGGTGGTCTGTATATGCCGCCTAGTAGTAACTTACGGTGGTCAATATATAACTCGATCCAAAGTGATTCGAGGCCATTGATAGAAAGGTCGTTGCGTTGTTTTGCAAAGAGTGAGTCGCGAACATATATTGCTACTCCGCCGCCGATTCTGTTTTGTCTATCACATCGAAATGGAGGATTAAAGTTAGGAATTAATATATCATCGTTAGGTGTAGTTTGTGATAGCCATGTTTCAGTGAAAACAAGGACGTCGTAAGGTTGCGATTCGATTTCCAGTATATCAAGTTTACTGGTTATGCTTTGTATGTTTAAGTGCATAATGCTAAGGCCCCCGTTGATTAGATTTATATATGATGACGTCGAGATGTTGGATGATTCATCGGATAGTTCGGAATGCGAGCTAGGACCAGGGTTGGGATGTATGTCACCTGATAATAAGATTTGTAAATAGATGTGTGGAGTTGTCTCATGATTCCTATTATGTGTTATCGTCATAAGTATGAGTATGCTAGTTAGGGCAATTAGTGCCTTGAATAGTTTGGATGTGAATCCTTTATTTTGAGTCAGTGAATTATCATTAGGCGTGAACCTCCTTGTTGACAAGGCGGCTATCCGACATAGCTTGGACGTAAGTTTGAGCAATATTACTGTGCTATACAATTTTAGCAATGAGTCATTGTTAACGTGTGTAAGGAGCATAGTTAGAATTGTTATCAAGAGACGACTTCTATAGGCACTATTCATTCGTGAGCCTGCACGGCGTCCCCGCATCGGGTCTATGTTGTTTGACATTATGTAAGTGTAGATTAGACAGGCCGACACGGGGGCGCAGCGCAGGACAACCCGCCCATGGACAAGCTCCCAACCCACGTAAAGAACTTGGGGATTCTTTGAAGCACAAACCACAGCTTATATGAATGCAATGCGAGGTGTATTACCTCGATAATGTAGTTAAGAAACATGCGAAATAAATGGGTGGGGAAGGGGTCGTGCTCAATGTGTGTGACGAGTCAACGTGCAGGCATAAATCAGTGACGATGGCTAGACATTCCAGGTTTGTGTTTATCATGGTTAAGTGGTTCAGTTTCCGATGTCCAAAATGAGTGGAATTCCCGAAACAGAGCTCAATATTTACAGAAGGCCCGTTCAAGAGGGTACAAACCATTGAGTTATATATGTCTTGATATGCTGTTAATATGTATAACTGGATTTAGCTCTCAAGTATCGGACGTACGAAACTGTACATGAGGGCCAAAATGCAAGTATTGAATATGTTGTACATGTATCACAATTATGACGAGGTCAGATTTTCGACGTATATGCGAGTTGGACGTATAGTTGGGGGAACCTTAGGGAATGAGCAAGGTATCAAATGGTTAGGATCATAGCTGCCATGTTCGCCATTGGATCTCTGCTGTTGTTATATTAATTTCTGAGAACATGGTATTTGTTAAAAGGTCGTGGGAGTACACTAAGTTGTAAGAAGTATGCGTTTCATTTTCGCCACCAGCAGCCCACCTACCGCGAGTTATCGTGTATTATAAATGTCTACTTAATAATAATGTTTTTACATTGCTTTCTACATAAGTGTGGACTGAGCGAACAACCTAATGAAACGGCTCTCCCTCGATTGGGGGAGGGCGGTTATGGGAAGTTAGCTTGTCTAATGTTGGACGGGTGTGCCCCTCCGGTGTTCTCATAGCGAAAACGAAATATGAGAACCCCAGACAGACATGCGCGTGTAGTTTTATTTCAGCTCAACAAAAGTCGGGAATTTCTTTAGGACAATATAGAGTCGCCACAGGAAAGCGTATTCACCCGTCGGTGTCCAGTATTGTCGTGATTACATGTAAGCCATTTTACCGCTAACGATTGCACATAGTAGGGATATTATAGTGTCGATGTGGTAAATGTAATCGAGGACACTCGGTAAGCAGGCTGCTAGTCGACGAATTGATAGGCATATAAGGGAATATAAAATAACAGAAACACGCATACATGTAAACATACAGGCGAGAAGGACATCCCTACTTGTCAGAAAGTATCCCAAAGTAGTACATACGTATAGCCCTGGTACGTACGTATAACCGCTAGTGTCAATGTCTTAAGGTACCAGTTCTAGTGCACATGTATTGACGAGTATTTACAATACTATGATTTGCCCTAACACGAAAAAACAGGCTTACATCGTCTCGTGGACTCGCGTTCTCGGGTACAAAATACGTTACATAAAGGTCGACACTGGACAGTCTGGGTCTGCTTTGGTCTTATATATTGAGCAAACAAAGAAAGTTCACTGTCATTAATGTGTAATAACTGTTTAATTTCATAGATATGATCGTCATAGGCACAGTGAACTTTCCTTTTTCGCCGAGCATAGTGTAAGAATAATTCATGACATGTGTGGCGAATTCAGACTCCGGTTAATCTGCGCAACTGGTCAGGGCCTACACCCTCCGCTGATCTTTTGATGGAGTAGTATTGATTTTTGCGGCAACGTAATAAGACATGACATAGTATGTGAGTGTGCATAACTGACTCTATTCTGATCTGGTGCCAGGTAAGTGGCTATGGTCATAAGGTACTATTTCTTAGCACAGTGAATCGTACCTGAGCTAAATGGCGATTACGGCTGACATGTTTCTAGAGGGTGGGCTTAGATGCATGTTACTGTGAAGAAAGGAACATTGTACTACATACGATCAGTGTAGCCCCAGATCAGCCTGCGCGTCGGCGCACTCGGATCGAGGCCTACCCTATTCGTGTGTCAGGCAAGGGGCAATATTCATGCATTAGGCAAAACGTATAGAATCATACAGTGTGAGTGTGCATACATACTTATAATCCCTAGTGGCATATAGTGTCAAGCTCGTAAGGTACCAGGTCTCGTGTACAGGTATTGAGTAATTACAGTACTATAATTTATTCGAAACAAGAATTCCGCGGAATCAAATGTCTCGCCTTGTCCCGCCGCCTTGACCTCGAGCCTGGGCCAGAAAGCAATTTTCACTGGCCCGAACATATTATACAATGTGTTAAAGATGTGATAATAGTGGATTACTGCGATTTGCGAATGAGCAGGTTATCCTGACATGTAGAATAGGCGTTAATCTCAAGCAATAGCACACGCTAGACAGTGCATCTCCGTGAATTATCACACGGGGGGAAGTGGGCCAGACATATGGAACGCCAGAACTGTCTTATCTGAACTAATATTGTTATCTTATGTGGATTCATCTTTATTTTATGTGGATTCATCTTCATCGTATGTGGATTTATCTTTATCTTATGTGGATTCATATTTATCGTATGTGTATTCATCTTTTTCTTATGTGGATTCGTCTTTGTCTTATGTGGATTCATCTTTATCTTATGTGGTTTCATATTTATCTTGTGTGGTTGCATTTTTATCTTATGTAAATTCGTCTTTATCTTATGTCGATTCATCTTTAAATTGTGTGGATTCGTATTTATCTTATGTGGATTCATCTTCAATTTATGTGGATTTATCTTTATCTTATGTGGATTCATATTTATCTTATGTGTATTCATCTCTTTATTATGTGGATTCGTCTTTGTCTTATGTGGATTCATCTTTATCTTATGTGGTTTCATATTTATCTTGTGTGGATTCATCTTTATCTTATGTAAATTCGTCTTTATCTTATGTCGATTCATCTTTAAATTGTGTGGATTCGTATTTATCTTATGTGGATTCATATTTATCTTATGTGGTTTTGTCTATATATTATGTGGATGCGTCTTTATCTTATGTATATATGAGCCGCGCCGGGCGAAAACCGTGCTAATGACAACATTTTCAGTTTTTACTTGTTCGCGTATTCTGAATTGTACATCTTTTAAAAGCCATATGCCGCCAAAATTATCAATGTATCCCAAGTATATTTATGACGCGTGGTAAAAACTTATATGACGTTTTAGATCAATGACGTTGAAATTACGACGTTTTTATCAACGGCGTATACAAGGGGTGTTGATAAAATACCTATAGATTTGTCATCTTTTATCACATGTCAACCACATTTGGATATCTCGTAGCCTTCCCAAGTGTCTCCCATTAGGCCAAGACAAAGTATGAACATAATGTTTATTGCAGTTGCTATTGAAACGTCATGTTTTGGATTGCGGCCTAAGTAACGTAATTTCGTATGAATACTTTTCAAATAAGGCAGAGTGTTAGCGTTTCCCTGTTGTTTGCTTCTGTCTGAAATAATTTTAGGGAATAATAGCGACATTATTTAACATTTCGTATGCGACGACATATTTTAAAGTAGGCTGTAGGCCGCTTATAACATTAACTTTTTGACAAAACACGACGTCGGGCAGATTTGGTAGCGTGATACCTTATAATTGTCGCCGTGCGTCTTTCTTGAGGATCGCATTACCATCGCCTGATTCAGACATACATTATTATGCGGTGAAGTGATAAGCTGATGATTTGATACTACAAATCGTGCGAAAAGCAAGTTTATGACCATCAAAGTTCCAATTAATTTCAAGACTTTTCGAAAACTCCACCGACTTCACTGTGTGTTTTGTGCATTATGTATTGCTTATACATAATCAATTAAGAAGCTGCATTGATATCACTGATTCTGAATCTATTAGAGAGATGTTGATGCATTTATTGTGCAAAATTCAATACAAACCCCGGATATATATGTCATTATATAGCTGCGTCTCTACCTGCGTTTATGATAAAATGAGTGGCATTAAAGGTACATGCCCACGCAGCAGGTTACACTGTACTACTACTTTTCATTTTATGTCATGCCTTATATGAGCCATTTGTCTACCCACTAACGAGTTATTTTTAATTACGGCGCGTGTTAATTGGTGTTAAATCGCATTTTATATGCCGCGACCAGAAAGGGTATTTTCCGACCTCGTGCTATTTTTACCAACACGCGTCACGTGACACGGTCAGTCATATCACATCTTTGACATGCGCAGTGAAGTATCGGAAGTTGAGAAGAAAAATCTCTGTTCGAGTCCAAATCTAAATCTCCACGTAACTCTTTCCATTTGGTGATCTGGTCGCCAATATTAACCACTCTCTCTCTCTCTCTGTACTGCCTGTCCCTCAGACATTTCGCCTTTTTTTTGGCAGACGCCGTTTCATACAATTTCCGTCCTGGACGTTTCGACATGTTGATATTCTTGTTTACATAATGGGAAGCCTACTGGAGCGCGTAGTATACTGCGCATGCGCACCGCAAGCCGTGATGTGGAAGTCGTCGTCCCCGCACATTATCCAAATAGACTGTTACCACCGCGCGTCGCTAACAGTAAATTGATAATTAATAAATGACTATATTTGTATAGCGGGCACTTGTAATTTTTAGAACTGGTGGAATAGTGACATACTTATACACTTATTTAATTCTTATAAAGAACATTTTGTGCCTACTGCGTGGGCATGTACCTTTAAATGGCATATCATTCGCTAAGTACTGGATAGAATTATTCAAAAGTGTCTCAATTTACCAAGATAATAGATGTTACACATCGACTATTGTTTGTCAGATGTTGGTAAGCAATTTGAACACCTCTGAGGACAAAATAAAAGTTTGCATCTATATGCAAACCTGGGCACGAAAAAGTCGTGCATCACGGCAAACCACACACGTTGTACGGGGCGCCAAGTGGGACATGGCTCAATTTTGTCAACAAAATTCATTTTTGTGCCACAAAATTCAATTCTGTGTCACAAAATTCACTTTTGTGCCACCACAAAATTCAATTCTGTGTCACAAAATTCACTTTTGTGCCACAAAACTCAATTCTGTGTCACAAAATTCAATTCTGTGTCACAAAATTCACTTTTGTGCCACAAAATTCACTTTTATGTAACAAAATTCAATTCTGTGTCACACAATTAAATTATGTGTAACAAAATTCAATTCTGTGTCACAAAATTCAATTCTGTCAATTCTGTGTAACAAAATTCAATTCTGTGTCACAAAATTCAATTCTGCACACGCATGTAAGAAGGACTATCATTGGTCAGAAACTGCACTGGAGAAATGGGTCACGGTCGCCGATCTACACATTCAATGTCGATGATTCACTTCTCATTCTGCCGATGATTAATTTCTCATTCTGCCATTTTGCTTCAACTATCTCCAAACAGTCAAACGTTGACAAACCAATTCCTATTTAAACTCATTTGCGTTATAATTGTACACATAATTCATGTACATGTAGATCTCCCGCGAGTACTGACATCATTTATTGCGTATCGCAAGGTACACCTGCCCCAGTTAAATCAATAATACACGCGCTGTGGCCTGTGTTCTGACTGCTGTCTGTGTTTATAAACAGAATGTGTATATTGGGCCATTTGAGGAAACCATTTGTAGTATTTGTGTAGATACCATGGATACTAAGATGGTGTATACTGTAAATAATGCATGTAGACACATAGTTGCGAACACGTAACTTCGCAACTAGTAGACACAGATCCAATACCATTTGTTTCACAAGGTTAGATCTACTGTTAGAATACGACGTCATATAATGTCATTTTCCAGCATAAAACGTTACCTGATAAATAGAATACCAGGCTAGTGTATTTTAATATCAAGTTTATCAGGCTCGGCTCGGAAACGGTAGGAATTCCTCGGCATGCCTCGGAATTCCTACGCGTTTCCTAGCCTTGCCTGATAAACTTGATATCAAAATACACTAGCCTGGTATTCTCTATATATGGGCATGCTCTCAGGTCTAGCTATGTCCCGGCTATTTTATGTTTGACCCTGTTTACATAATTGAGGGAAAATTCTGAATATTTTTCTTATTTCTCCTTCAAAGTATATATGCTTATATGGTGTGACCACTCATTTGTAATCATAAAATAACCAAAATAACTGTCCATAAAGAAGTATAATATTGATATATTGGGTTATATTTTCGCATTGAAATATTTAAACCTGCAAGTGTACTCCACCATTTAGTAAAATGGACTAAGACCGATCTCAACCAATCAACGTAGAGATGACATAGACTATCCTACGCAAACTAATTTGTGTGGACAAAAATGAATTCTGTCCCACAAAACTGAATTTTCTGTACAAAACTCAATTCTGTCTTACCAAATTGAATCCTTTATAACAAAAATGAATTTTGTATACAAAACGTATGCAGAATTGAATTTTGTGACACAGAATTGAATTTTGTGACACAGAATTGACAGAATTGAATTTTGTGACACAGAATTGAATTTTGTGACACAGAATTGAATTTTGTGATTTTTAGTGTTACAAAACTCAATTCTGTACACATAATTAACCTGTCCTGCATGGCGCCCCGTACGTTGTGTGTTTATGGCCATTGTGTGAATTGATAGCTTGACAGAAGGAACACCGGCTAAGAACATAGGCACTCTGGTATCAAGGACAAAACGCTGTTTAAATCATACCCACTTATACCCTGATATTAAATGTCTAGAAGGTAGGACACGCGCCATCTTTTCAACCAACGGAAGCGGTACTAGTGTACCTTGGGCCCAGCTCGCTAATTTCAGTAATTGTAGCGCGCAAGAAGGCCGGGACCCTCCTGCTGGTCCCGGCCTTCTCGCGCGTTACAATTTCTGAATTAGCGAGCCGGGCCCAAGGTAAATACTCCACTTCCGTTGGTTGAAAAGATGGCGAGTGTCCTACCTTCTAGACATTTAATATCAGGGTATAAGTGGGTATGATTTAAATAGCCGTTTCTCGTTCATACCACAAAGTGCCTATGGCTAAGAAAGGCTGTCTTACGATGGTGGACCCGGTTCCAAAATAACTGTAGAGACAATCAAGATGCAATGCAATGTAAGCGAATACTTCGCTGATATGTAGCCAGTTAAATTATGCGTTCACCATTTTGAATTCATAAGGATAACCGACGAAAAAGAGTGACAATGTCAAAGAATGACAGTTAGGCGACAATGCACAGCGCCTGAATCATTTCTAAGTCATTACTGCTGCGAGGAACTCGTGTGCAAGTATCCTTGCTATAATATTTTGTCACGACACCATGGCCATAACGTCAAACATGTATTCACGTTCAGTGACGTCACAAGTACGTGACGTCAAGTCATGACGTCATAATATGTGTACTGAGGTTATCATTTTCCGTTTTCTGTTCACACTTAATGTCAACTGACACCAGTAAACGTAAATGGGAGGGCAAAATGTGGACTTTTACAGCGACGCTAGACAATTTGAAACGTCGTTTTTCCGACGTCGTTTACCGCTTTTCATGACGTTGTCATTAAGCCCGGTTTTCGTATGGCGCGGCCCATATATATTTATCTTATGTGGTTTCATAGTTATCTTATCTGGCTTAGATTTTATCTTGTGTGGGTTCGTCTTTATCTTGTATCAATCATCTTTATTTTTAATATGTCTTAAGCCGGTCCGTCCTTATATTATATATGCTCGTCTTGCTATTGTGTCGATTCTTCTTTAGCATTATATTATGTGGCTTAGTCTTTATCTTATGTCAGTTCGCCCTTACATTGTGTCAGTTTGTATTTATCTTATGTCAAATCGCCTTTATCTTATGTCACTTCGTACTTATCGTATGTCAGTTCGTATTTATCTTATTTCAGTGTTGCGGGAAAGAAATAGCCGGTGTTAACACAAATATCTCTCCAATAAATAAACCCCATATTAACAATGTTCGACATAAATACGAAACGGCATAACATAAAAAGAACTGCACTTAAGATAAATATAAATCTTCATAAGATGAGAAGAACCGACCGGACCAGGGATAAATACGAACCCATATAATATTAAGATAAACCCACAAAATATAATGTCAACCCGACTAAAGTAAAGAAACACTGATATAAGATAAAGTAAAATCGACACAAGATAAATACGAACTGACATAAGATAAAGACAAACTGACATAATATAAACACGAATCTACACAAGATAACGACGAACTGACATAAGATAAAGACGAATCTACACGAGATAAGGACGACTGACATAATATATAGACGAATTCGCACAAGATAAAGACAAACTGATATACGATAAATATGAACTGACATAAGATAAAGATGAACTGACATATTTTGTAATGTTTGAATTTGTCAGCAATATTTGATATTTTTCATATGATGTGAATCACCGACTCATATAAAAAGGGAATAGATTATAATGTACTTTATACCAATGATCATAAGGTAGATATGACTGAATGACAATCTGAATTGAATATTATCAGAAGCTATGCTGTCAGTTATCATAACCTGACTAATGCAAAAAAAGTGCACGCTGATTAGCATCTATCGCACGCATACTGTCTGTTCCACGTTTTGCTGCCGACGAACTTGTTGCTATTAAACACATCCATCAAATATTGATTTTACTGCGAAAAAACGATTTTCCTATGGGAATTTAACATGGGGAGTCAATTTCCAAAACTTTTCGTTTGAATATGTCTTGGACATGATGCTTTGAACATCAAGATAAGTAAGGTTACAAAACCGAAACATAAAAAACAACTATTATTTTGGCAACAGAAAGATAAATCATTTATTGAAGATTGGATTATTTCTGAGCAAAGGCTAAAAGCGTCAACACACCTACAGCAAACTCTCAAGTGGGACTTTTCAGTGGTATGAATTTTCAAAGGATTTCCTATTTTTACTAACAGTCTACTGGAAAATGTGTTCACCATAAAATTCACCATATGCAGCTTTGTCAGTAAACGAGGCACATTTGCAAAATTCCAAAATAAAAGCGAAAATGTAAACTTTAACCCAGAGAAATAACTATATAAATATGGCAATTATATGTCATGGACGGCATGTGTTTGAGTTGTTTGCGGTATGCATCACAGGCTAATGATAGTAAATATTGAAAGTGTAGGTAAAGGTCACATAAATGTCATTTGATTCACAGCGGGTTGCGGTGCACATCACTGGCTCATGATAGTGTGCAAGTATGATGACTGTAGACTTAATACTATTGAAGATACCAGCGAATAAATAAATTAACCAATGGGAATAACTAAGTAAATATTGCAAGTGTAGGTCAAGGTCACAAGGAGGTCATGTGTTTCACACTGGTTTGCAAGTGCACATCATGGCCCATGCTAGTGTACAAGTATGGTGGCTATAACCTCTGAGTCATATAATAAAACGATTTATTATATACCTACCCGTGGAATACATAGTTATACGATGTAAATAAAAGTCATATGTTCTCATCGATGAAATAAACAACTTCCGGTGAAAATACGACTACTTCCGCTATCTATATTCGGAGCGGTATATAATAAATAGAATATTCATATTTTTGCAACGAATATGACATATATGTTCATCTCGTGGTGTGAAATGTCCATGTTTCACTCGTGCCTAAGGTCACTGGTGAAATATGGACATTTCACACCACTCGATGAACATATATGTCATATTCGTTGCAAAAATATGAATATCCTCTATATGTTCACCAATGCGCTATGTAAATGCGTTTTCGCGCTATGGGTTATTTTGTTGAACAAACGTCCCTTAGTCAGCAGTAGTACGTTAAAGCTGCCCTCCCAAGTCAACTGCAGTATCTGTTAAACTGCAGTATCTGCACTATGATCCTATGCTGACCTCCCAAGTCAAACTGCAGTATCTGTTAAACTGCAGTATCTGCACTATGATGCTATGCTGACCCTGTGCAATCAACCCCAGGTCCCACCTGGGGATGATTTCACAGGGTCAGCATAGCATCATAGTGCAGATACTGCAGTTTAACAGATACTGCAGTTTGACTTGGGATGATTGCACAGGGTCAGCATAGCATTATAGTGCAGATACTGCAGTTTAACAGATACTGCAGTTTTACTTGGGAGGGCAGAAAGGTGCATGCCCACTCGGCAGGTTTTACTATAGGGAGACTAATAGTTTTGTATATTCTGTGC
Organism: Conchocele bisecta; assembly: GCA_029237695.1. Lineage (NCBI taxonomy): Eukaryota > Metazoa > Mollusca > Bivalvia > Lucinida > Thyasiridae > Conchocele > Conchocele bisecta. Next base: position 30,195,794 of record CM055276.1, on the reverse strand, counting down.
CGGAAGGCCTAGTCCAGTATTCCCACGACTTTTCCAAGTTTATATCCCGATAAATTCCACAAAAAGGCCATTCATTCCCTATAATTCCAGCATTTCAAATAAATTCATCAAGAAAATGTGTTTATTTTCCGTTTTCTTAAGAATTATTTTAACTGAGTCTGACGGTTACGGAAAGTAGTTCGGCTTGGGAGTTTACTGTGATATATATGTTGGACAGAGACTTGCTACGGGCCAATCAAATGCTAGGGAATTGTGTAAATATTTTTGTGCTGGAATTATTCACCATTCTCCCACGTATTGATAGGCATTATTATACATTTTATATCAGACGTAAATTTCCACACTGATATCAGGGGCGATAACCGTGTTTCCTTAAAATCTTAACGGACATTACTATTTTTTCTCTGTATTTATTTTTTGATGTGCAATGATCATACTTTATAATCTGTGGAAAATGTTATTTTTTCAGGTGACGCATTTAATTAGTACATGTACATGTATACATAATTAAGAAATAGCATCGCCTCATTTGCATATGAAAATAGCCCGATACCACCGCGAGTCACTATCAGTAAAATAATAAAAATAGTAAATATTATTATACATGTATCTGTGTAGCGGGAATTCCTAAGCTTAGAACTGGTGGAATAGTGACACAATTATACACTTATTTTAATTCCTATAAATAACTTGTTGTGCCTACTGAGTGGGCATGTACCTAAATACATGTATGTACAGTGCAGCCTCTCTACAACAGCCACCATGGGGAGACGCAAAACTGGCTGTTGTAGAGAGGCGGCTGTTGTAAGGAGGTTAATGCTGAATTAAATTTTGTCGTCCGCTGTTTATTTATTTTCTTCGATAATTCTGATCAAAAACATTCTTTGGCAACATTTTAGAATCATTTCCAATGAAAATGATTCTAAAATGCTGTCAAAACATGCTTTTTATTGAGAAAGAAGGCAAAAGCAACAACAGACGACAATTTTCGTTAATTTTTTGTTAATTCGTTCCCACGAAATAACAATTCGTTCCCTTAATTTAACAATTCGTTCCCTCGAATTAACAATTCGTTCCCACGATATAATAATTGTTAATTCGAGGGAACGAATTGTTAAATTGAGGGAACGAATTGTTAATAGTGGGAATGAATAAATAAAAAATTCATGTCCCCTGCGGGGCTCCGTATAAACAAAAATAGCAAAAGTAACAAATACATCACCTTAGAACAGACAGCCAGCGCTGGCTTATTCAGAAGTTGTGGATACACTGGGCGCAGATAGTAACTCTCATTCTCCGGACACGAATAATTATCCGCCACCAAAGTTACACGAACACTGAGACTTTTTGACGTTCTATTACACACATACTGCATTGCTTTCAGCTTCGCATCATATGCGGATGAATTTCTGAAAGCCAGCTCTCTTGTCAATCTATTTATTTGATTATAATATTCAATAACACAACAGTAGATTGTCGACGTCCTCGCTGCACCGTCGGCCCATGCGTTAATTGCGAGTTGGTCCCACGTCGTATTCGTTGACGAGTTTCGACCAATGACTGAGTACATGTGGATACCGGTACCGTATGCCGTGACGTAAGAATGGGGCGCATGCGTAGTCTCGTTGTCTATTTTGTCATTCTCTTCTGTCATACTTGAGATGTTAGCCATGACATGAGAATGGCGTCCATGCGTTGAGAACTCTCTTTCACCGTCCTCTGTGTTCACTCGGGTTTGATCCTATAATAAATACGAGAAAATATATCACATGTATACTTTGAGGGTGAAAATTTCAATTTTAGGATAAATTTATTAATTTTTATTATACTGAATTTATTACATTATCACAGCCATTTTGGCTGTGATAATGTAATAAATTCAGTATAATAATACTTATAATCATCAAATATGTGCAATCATGAGTTCTGTATGAAATAATGCATTTCGGAAAAATCAATGATTACTCCCTCAATGTATACTTTGCTAGATAAGTATACTTTGCAATTTTGATGAAATCGGCTACAGGGGGCCGTTTCACTAAACTTCGTACGACTAAAATGTTATTAACCCTTTCACCCCTAAGTAACTCAATGGGCTGCGATCTGTTCGTTTTGCAACCAATCCAATCATCGTAAAATGACGTTCAAACTATTCCATTTATAAAAAGGGGGTATTTATTTTTCTCCAAAATATGAAAATTACTTTCAAACACTGCAGATCCTGATGAGACTGCTCGTTACGAGCCGGCTCATCCGGATCTGCACTGTTTGCATAAACCGATATAGCGGGCTTTCGGGTTCAAAGGGTTAAGTGCAAAATTATGATAGTCTGTAATTTTCAGATTAACAATGTTTTCTTGTAAACAATTAGTGGATTTACATTTATTTAGCATAGACATATGCTCAATACGTACATGTCAGTATAAATTAAATTGAAATGTACAGACGATTGAAAAATTTGCACTTACGAACATTTTAGACGTAAGAAGTTTAGTGAAACGGCCCCCTGTGACTTAAAAATGTGAAACAAAATTCCCCAAATACCATATACCCCGCCTTCATATTGTAAAATATTACTAAGTAGTGTTCACATATAATTCCCAATTTCGTTCTTAATAGGTCCCTAATAGGTACACACAGTCGAGCACACTAACACAACAATACAATTCAGCCGCCACTCTTCGCAGGTCACGGTACTGACCCTCGCGGGAACAGATGTATTTAATGGTTATGTACTACATATGCAAGTCCTCGTGGGGTCAATACAAATACCATTTAGCGATGTTTCTCGAGACTTATCCACCACCACGATCACAAAATGCAATACAAACAAATCAACATACTGGTATACCAAACATAGTTCATATACCTACACCATGTGCATACTCTTGTTAAAAATCAAATAATGGAAATTATAACTAATCCATGATATTATAGGAATGAATGGCCTTCTTGTGGAATTTATCGGGGTGTAAACTTGGAAAAGTCGCGGGAATACTGGACGAAGGCCGGAAGTCCTCGTCCAGTATTCCCGAGACTTTTCCAAGTTTATATCCCCGATAAATTCCTCAAAAAAGCCATTCATTCCTTATAATTCCAGCATTTGAAATAAATTCATCAATAAAATGTGTTTATTTTCCGTTTTCTTAAGAATTATTTTAAATGCGCCTCACTGTTACGGAAAGTAGATCGGCGTGGGAGTTTACTGGGATATACATTTTGGACAGAGAAATGTTAGGGAATTGTGTAAATATGTTTGTGCTGGAATTATTGTGTTATATGTACTTGTAATGTCGTTTTGCGCACATGTTTTTGCATTTCATGTAAATAAGTTGTAATTATCTCGTATGGATATAAATTCATATAAGCTATTAGCTTGTTTTCAAATCCATGTATAATTCACAGGTAATATGCAAATTTGATAAGCCTACACACATGTACATGTACTGTCTATTCCACGTTTTGCTGCCGACGAACTTTTGGCTATTAAACACATTAAATGTAAAAAATATTTAATTGTAGGTACTTTTTATCAATAACAAAAAAGTAACCCTCCCCAAAAAATCTTTTTTTTTATTTTCCTATGGGAATTTAACATGTGGAGTCAATTTCCAAAACTTTTCGTATTTTGATCCTGAATGATCAAAAAACGAAAAAATTTGGAAATTGACTCCGAAACCTGGTGAGATACATTGAAAATGATATAACCAAGAAAACAAGAGTTAGATTTTAAAAATCGGTCCACAAATAAAAAAAAATATTTAAAAAAAATGTATTTTTAGCTTCCATGTTAAATTCCCATAGGAAAATCGTTTTTTCGCAATGAAATCAATATTTGATGGAATTTCATCAAATCAATTGTTTTGGGGAGGGTGACTTTTTTGTTATTGGTGAAACAGTACTTATATTTAGTCATCATGGGATTATCAACGTTTCTAACATATGTTGACAATGCCAGCTAGCAATGAAACAGCTTCATTGTCTGAGCCTGAGCTGTAGCACAGCTCCGGCTCAGTCAATCAAGCTGCTTGATTTCAATCACAATATTCGGGTATTTTGAAATAAATAAGTTGATAAATATTTGCAAGATGAGAGCTGATGGTAGTGTATTACGTATCTAAATGTGCATTGTAAGGGAACAACATGGAAAAACATGTGTAGTAAATTTCTATAGGTTTCAGAAAACGAATGTAAATGTATTCATATAGGAAACTATTGACAACTGTAATGCCTGTTCCAGAAATGGCGGCCATCTTGATTTACAATGCAATGGATGATCAACTTCTAACTTTTCTATTGTTTTTCTATCAGATGAGCTGGAGCCCATGTCTCTCTGCCGTGTTTCATATGAAAGTAGCCAGCGAATTCAATAATTTATCACATTACATATAAATTAATATCATTGTTAAAGGTACAGGCACACAGTGTTCTTTATAGGAATTAAATAAGTGTATAATTGTGTCACTATTCCACCAGTTCTAAATATTATGAGTGCCCGCTATACAGATATAATCATTTATTTATATGTATTTTACTGATTGTGACGCGCGGTGGTATCAGGCTATTTTCATATGCAAATGGGACATGCTATTTTTTTATTATTTATACTAATTAAATGTGTTACCTAAAAAAAATTTATTTCGATAGATTATAAAGTATGATCATTGCACATCAAAAAATAAATACAGATAATAAATAGCAATGTCCGTTAACATTTTAAGCAACCACGGTTATCGCCCCTGATATCAAAATGTAAATTTACTTTCGATATAAAATGTATAATAATGCCAATCAATACGTGGGGTAATTGTGAATTAATGTTTATTTTGCAAGAAAATATCTCAGATGATGTCTCTGATGTGAAGAACATGTTGTGCCTACTGAGTGGGTATGTACCTTTACAATTGTGTTTGCATAAAAACATACGTTGAATGTGTATTGATTACTGCACATGTGTCATTTGTATATTTACATACATAACTAGAGCACAGGCGATGGAACACAATCTTACGGAGCCCCGCAGGGGACGTAGAATTAGTTCGTTCCCACGAAAAAACAATTCGTTCCCACGGGAACGAATTGTTAATTCGTGGGAACGAATTGTTAATTCGAGTGAACAAATTGTTGAACTGAGGGAACAAATTTTCATTTCGTGGGAACGAATTATTAATTCGAGGAAACGAATTGTTAGATCGTGGGAACGAATTAATAAAAAACGGGAACGAAATGTTAATTCGAGGAACGAATTGTTAAATTAGGAGAACGAATTGTTATTTCGTGGGAACGAATTAATAGTAAAAAATAAATATATCAGTAATCTGTACATGTACACCAGTGTAGACCCAGAAGCCGGCATATCTAGCTAGGTTGATCAGACTATCGGTAATCTGTACACCGGTGTAGACCCAGAGCAGCCGGCATATCCAGTTGGGTTGATCAGACTATCAGTAATCTGTACACCGGTGTAGTCCTAGAGCAGCCGGCATATCCAGTTGGGTTGATCAGACTATCAGTAATCTGTACACCGGTGTAGTCCAAGAGCAGCCGGCATATCCAGTTCGTTTGATCAGACTATCAGTAATCTGTACACCGGTGTAGTCACTGAGCAGCCGGCATATCTAGCTAGGTTGATCAGACTATTGGTAATCTGTACACCGATGTAGACCCAGAGCAGCCGGCATATCTAGTTGGGTTGATCAGACTATCAGTAATATGTACACCGGTGTAGTCCTAGAGCAGCCGGTATATCCAGTTGGGTTGATCAGACTATCAGTAATCTGTACACCGGTGTAGTCCCTGAGCAGCCGGCATATATAGCTATGTTGACCAGACCATCGGTAATCTGTACACCGGTGTATTTCCTAAGCAGCCGGCATATCTAGCTAGGTTGATCAGACTATCAGTAATCTGTTCACCGGTGTAGTCCCTGAGCACCCGGCATATATAGCTAAGTTGTTCAGACTGTCGGTAATTTGTACGCCAGTGTAGTCCCTGAGCAGCCTGCATATCTAGCTAGGTTGATCAGACTATCAGTAATCTGTAAACCGGCATAGTCCCTGAGCAGCCGGCATATATAGCTAGGTTTACCAGACTATCGGTAATCTGTACACCGGTGTATTCCCTGAGCAGCCGGCATATCTAGCTAAGTTGTTCAGACTGTCGGTAATCTGTACACCGGTGTAGTGTATGTAGCTACATGTAGGTTGATCAGACTATCAGTAATCTGTACCGGAGCAGCCGGCATATCTATAGCGGAATCGATATGTCAGAGAATTGTGCATTTTGTGATACAAGCATGAAATTTGGTGCACTGTTAGGAAACATTATTTTAATTATGTTTAGCTATACGGACATCTCAGATTTGTCACGTGACAAAAATGGCAGCCATTTTCCAAAATGGCCGCCACCAATATTATGTGGATATGGGTAACTGGCATAATGTCACTGAAATAGAAACAGTATCATTATTTGTTTATCTCACGACGTATGTAGTATCATAGATTTGAATATAATTCCCATAAATATCATTTAAATATCTGAAAATGGTGGCCAAAATGGTGTACTTTTTTTAATATTTTCAAAGTTTAATTTACTGTGATCTATTTGATAGTGATACAAAGCCTACGGTATACCACATTAAGTGTAGATGGTATTTGGAAGGATGGATACAAACAAAACATAGCAGTGATTCATGTCTTTACTACCGTAGTAAGGTAATCTGTAAGATTTCTTCACCCACCATAATTTGCATGTGATTTTATATTCGTCATATTGTTCTGTGTTTTCACAAGGTTAAACTGATGGGCGTGTTTGAAAGCTCTTAATGATGTTTAATACTGATGACTGACATGAAACATCCCGTACAGGTCTACATATATATTATATATATTTGATCCATGCAATCAACACAATATGCCATCAGTTGCAGATGTACTATAAAATGATGATTTGTACCTGGTACATGAATTGTAATTAATAAACTATGGCATGTACTTGTTATGTATGTATGTGCACATTTCAAATTACTGTTAAAGACACTGTGTCTCAGATATACAATATGTGAACTGAAACTGACTTATGTTGCGTGTATTTATCAGTGTGTGCATTCACCACCACACTGGCACAGAGCAGTACATGGAAGTGCTGCCTTATTACATTTGCACTGTTCCCTGTATCCCTTTTTACAGCTGCACCTTAAGAGATCTTGGCAAGCTTTTATAGCTCCCGGCTGAGCAGTCCAGAATAATTCCCACTCATTATCGTTGCCTGTTTCCAACCCCAATCGCTTGGTGATTGAAGCACCGGGGCTGGAATCATCATTTGACCCCAGCTGTGACTCGCTTGATGTACTGCCCTTCTTGTGTGCTGTATAAGCGCTGTCTTTGTAGGTGGGATATTATCAAGTGCCCTACTCTTTTCAGTAAAAGGTTGCTTTCGCGCCTGATCAACAATGTAACGACCGCTTGTCCGGTCATACAACAAAACTACAAAACGTTTGAGTGGTTGACTCCAGTCTTCTATGGACTCTGGTGCGGATGTAAAACAAAATGGTGTTGCTTCACCATATGCCTTCCAAGTGTCCCGTATAAAATGAGTAACATTGGTAAAGCAACACATATATCTGGGCCCAATTCCCATACCATACCATGTGTGGACAAAAGCCGAATTTTCCCTGTTCTAAATGCTAAGACGCTGTGCTGATGTAACTGGCAAAATGAGAATATCCGTGTCAACAGTACGTATCGAAATATCCTTCTTTCGCGGCATCTGCCACATAACTCAATATACGGGTATCAACTTCATCATGGGTACAGGATACAAGAGCCGACACCTCTCATGCCTGTATGCGCAATACATCAGTATGGTATGTGATGATGACTTGTTTGTCAGTTGCAAGCGTTGCTAGAGGTGTTGTCAGATAGGCAAATAGTTCCATCTTGTTTCATCAATCCGAAGAAACTCTTGCCAGTTTTCAGAAACTGTAATTGATGGTGCTACACGTCTACGTACACGCCTGCCTCTCTTGCTCGTGTGTTTGTTTGTTGGTGCTTAACGGCCTATCAACAGCTAATGTCATTTAAGGCCGGGCCAACGGGTTTGATCCAGTATTCAACCTGCTGAATTGGGGGGAAAATCCCATAATCAGAACGGAATATTTACATAAAAAAGAAATATTTTCAGCCTTGAAATCAGAATAACCTAACCTGGTGACAGGTCCATATCACACCAAAGCCTCTCTTGCTTCGTGTACCTGCCTTCAAACTATTTGACTTGTACTCATCCCAAACTACATCCAACCGACTTGCATGCTGCAATTGTGAACTGATGTAGAAGCGGATGGTAGAAACACATCGGTTGCATAGTCATTAACTGTCATGATAGTGAGAGGTCGAAGCAAGTTGACTATGGCAGTACCATCAATGTTTGACAGCAGCGATCGTTGAAATTGGATCATTCTCTAGCACAGGAAGCATATCTTCCAAACAGCCTACGAGGTCAGATTTAGTGCCAGTTTTTATGTGGCCCATGTGTGACAAGGATGGAGGATATGCATGGTTTTCATGCGCAAACAACTCGTCAGGATTTCCACCTTTCGCCTGAGACATTTTATAAAGAGAGAACAGTTATTCTTCAGAGACTTTGATTTCTCATGGACTGGCGATCGACTGAAAAGGTCAAGATTGTTTCTCTTGATAGTGTCGACAATAGAGGTTGCTTGGCTTATACGGCGATCTTGTACATATGCCTAACATTGTTGCGGGCCAAGATTCTCAATATGTCGCACAGAAGATATTACTCCTGAATCCATAATATCGCTGTCAGCTAGTTCCAGTAGGTCTTTGCTACTAGCTAGGTTGACCAGACTATCGGTAATCTGTACACCGTGTCCAGTTGGGTTGGTCAGACTATCAGTGTAGTCCCTGAGCAGCCGGCATATCTAGGTAGGTTGATCAGACTATCAGTAATCTGTACACTGGTGTAGTCCCTGAGCAGCTGTCATATCTAGCTAGGTCGATCAGACTATCGGCAATCTGTACACTGGTGTAGTCCCTGGTCATGCTGCATATTTAGCACAGGCGATCAGGCTTCCGACACTATGCATATCAGTAGTATACCAGTGTAGTCCCTGATCAGGCGGCATATGTTAGCTAGGTTGATCAGGCTACCGACACTATGTACATCAGTGTAGTCCCTGATAATGCGGCATATCCAGCACAGTTGATCAGGCTACCGGCACTATGTATCCATGATCACTAATAGTCCCTGATCACTAATAGTCCCCGATCACTAGTAGTCCCTAATTACGAGTAGTCCCTGATCAGTAGTAGTCCCTGATCACTAATAGTCCCTGATCACTAGTAGTCCCTAATCACAAGTAGTCCCTGATCACTAATTGTCCCTGATCACTAGTAGTCCCTGATATATCACTAATAGTCCATGATCACTAGTAGTCCCTTCTCACTAGTAGTCCCTGATCACTAATAGTCCATGATCACTAATAGTCCCTGATCACTAGTAATCCCTGATCACTAGTAGTCCCTGATTACTAGTAGTCCCTGATCACAAGTAGTCCTTGATCACTAATAGTCCCTGATCACTAGTAGTCCCTGATCACAAGTAGTCCCTGATCACTAATAGTCCCTTATCACTAGTAGTCCCTGATCACTATAGTAGTCCCTGATCACTAAGGGACATCCACATTCTTTTCTATCTCGTTCCCACGAAATAGCATCTCGTTCCCACGATATAGGATCTCGTTCCCACGACATAACCCACGAGTTAGCTATCTCGTTCCCACGACATAGTCAGCTAATCAAAAGGTAACACAATTATCATTTCAGTAGCCGATTTCATCAAAATTGCAAAGTATACTTATCTAGCAAAGTATACTTTGAGGGAGTACTCATTTATTTTCCCAAAATTCATTATTTCACATAGACCTAACCACTGCATATATTTGATGGTTAAACGTATGCAAACTTATTATACTGAATTTATTACATTATCACAGCCAAAATGGCTGTGATAATGTAATAAATTCAGTATAATAAAAAATAATAAATTTATCCTAAAAGGCACAGTACGGCTCAGTATTTCAATTTTCAGATATTTTCAAACACAAAAACATGTTTGGCAACTGATTTAGTACACCAAAACTACATATACTGCCTAATATATATATATCCCAAGTCACAAAAGGTAAACAAAAACTTGTTTTGTGTACCACTCAGCGCATAATGTCAATATTGACACTTTTCATTTTCGGAATCCCGAGCGTTTCGAGACATGTTGGAAAACTGCTTACACACAAAACCATGACGTCACAAGCACGTGCGCGAAATCGAAGGGGAACAACAACAACAAGAAAGTAAACATTTGTTTCTAGATTCAGACTCGCGAAGACGATATTATTTAACTACAATTTGCATCAACGACATTGACATTATACACAATCGAACAAGAACAGCCGAGCGACTCTCACGATCTCATGACACCAGTTACAGTACTGTACCCGAGTACGTATTCGTGAATCACAGTCAACATTGAATATTACCCCACCCACTTGTAACACACAGTAATGATGTTACAATGAGTATTGACTTGCATTACAATGGACTTATTTTAGTAGCCCTGTGTCATGACCGAGTGGAACTTGGAAGAAAGGGGCAAAAGTGTGGCCGGATGCTATTCTTGGGCTTCTTATCCTTTTAATGCAGTATTTAAGGTAGCTTAGAAAATCTCAGCTCTACGGATGTTTTTTACTATTTCATCTATCTTTTGTATTTCCTGTATCCGAGATTTTCTAAGCTATATTTAAGGACGTGCAGATGAGATGGTCATAATAGCATTTCAACTCGCTGCACATTTTTAACTCAACTTGACAGCACGATATATAGACCGTTTTCCTTTCCCCATCCGATAAGCCATTTTTGGACCGAACTGTTTCGGGTCATGGATTAACTCCCCCTTTTCCAGTTAGAATTTTGCCTTGTAACTTGCAATTTTTTTAAACCGTAATAGCTAAATACCGGGGTCCTGGAAAGACCTGGATTATCTCCCACTTTTTCGACTTTTCCAATTTTGGCTTGTAAGTCGTAAAACCTTTAAACCGTACTAACTACATACCTGAAACTTGGTATGTAGCTTGCTTGTGATGATGTGATGCGCACAATTTATTTCGATTTTTTATTTGACCCCGGGGTCATGGATTATCTCATTTTCCAATTTTGACTTGTAAGTTGTAAATTTTTAAATTGTACTAGCTACACACCTGAAACTTGGTATATAGCTTCCTTATTATGAGTCGATGCGCAACTTTTATTTCGATTTTTGATTCGACCCCCGGGTCATGAATTATCTCCCCCTTTTTTACTTAGAATTTTTGAATTTTGGCTTGTAAGTCTTAAAACTTTTGTGCAGCTATAGCAAAGGGTATAACCAGGTATTGTGAACTATTTCAGTCTTTGTGAAGTTGTGTGCAGTCCCATTCCATGATACAATCGGCGGTTGGCGCCATCAACAATCAGTTTGTTCGTAACTCGGTCCGGGATGTAGAAGTCATTGAAGTTCTTGGAAGGGTAAGTTGATTATACTAACAAATGCCCCCAACCCCATCCTGTTTGTTTCAATTTACCAATGTAGACATCAGAATAATATCGTTGATTTCAATGCAATTTCTTACCATAAAACCACTTTTAGTCTCGCCCGCGAAAGTTGAAAATAAGACATAGCAGTCGCAATTCCATCGTCCAAAAAAACATTTTGGACGTAAGTAAAAAAAATGTGCATATCTCTCAATCCGTTAGTCGGATCATTAATTAGAAAACTTCATTACTAACTTCCTCACAGGTGACCTTCACCTTTGTGTCAATAATTTTGAATATTGAATACCCCCTCATCAGTAGATTACTAACGTTGATGGATCATTACCAAATTGTATCAATAGCTTCCTCACATTGATGGCTATTCATCCAGTGTCATTGTGTGACCTTGACCTTCATATCAATAATTTTGGAATTCCTCATCTTGACCGACCTTGACCTTTGTGGTGATCGCCTTGTTTAGTGGGCGAGACACTTCCTGGCGTTCGCCTTGTTTTTGAAACGTCATCAGGTGATTTGTTTCTCGCCAGCGATCACCTTGTATTATCAAAGCTGCCAGCCAGGGGATTAGCTTAGTGACATCAGAATATATATCATAGTAATGCACTTATGGCATATGTGGGCAGTCTGACGCTTGTAGCTGATTTCATCAAAATCACTAACTACATTTATCTTGCTAAGTGTACTTTGAGGGAGCAATTTTCAAATGATTTTTATTTAATGATAATGGAATAAATACAGTATAATACATGTACTTCTGCATAATTTTAATATTCAAGTACAAAGTTAATTGTTATATATGAAATAATGCATTTCAGTACAAATAATAATTACATGTACTCCCACAAAGTGCTAAGTGTAGATAAGTTTACTTAGCAATGTTGGTGAAATCGGCTACCAATCTTGATATGTGGCTGGAGGATTGAAGCTTATGTCATTTGTGTGACTGGAAGATTGACAGTCTGACTCCTGATCTTTATATGTGGCTGGAAGATTGAATCTGATCTCTACATGTGGTTGGAGGATTGGGGTTTCTGGCAATTGTGGCCAGTCTGACTCCTGATCTCTATATATGGCTGGAAAATCACGGCTTATGGCAATTGTGGCCAGTCTGACTCATGATCTCTATAATGTCACTGCAGAATTGGTGCTTATCATGCTTATGGCAAGTGTGGCCAGTGCTGATCTCTATATGTCACTGTGGCTGGAGAATTTGCGCTTATGGAAATTGTGGCCAGTCTGACTCCTGATCTCTGTACATGTATGTGGCCTTTGTGAATGTGGCTTATATGAATTGTGGCCTATCTGGCTCCTGGTCTCCATATGTGGCTGGAGGATTGGGGTTTATGGCATTTGTGACCAGTCTGACTCTTGATATATATGTGTGGCTGGAGGATTGGGGCTTATGACATTTGTAGCCAGTTTGCCCCCCCCCCCCCCCCCCCCCCCCCCCCCCCCCCCCGAGTTCTCAGTGACCAGTGACTTTGTGTCTTCATACATGTGGTGCTTGCAAAACCAATTACTATACCTAGACACATGTTATGGCCAAATATTATTAAAATCGATAGAGTGGTTCAGAAGTTATTTAAGAAAATGAAAGGTGTTACTAACATGTATTACCGCTACATGCCTTTCGACAATGTCAAGGTCACTGAGGGCTCATGTTATTATTGTCAAGGCTGCCAGTCAGGGGATCTTGAAAATGTGCATGTTGTAATCATAATTGTTACTCCTGGCAAAGAAATATAAAATGTTGTTCTTGTGTATTTGCAGGAGTATTTGGTGCAGCTGAGGTGTCAACATGGTGTCATCGACCTAATGATGTGTAAAGTCAAGTTTTAACTGGTGTTGAGTTTCTTCACAAGCCATAACCCTCAACTCCGCAGAAGACCGTTTCCCTTTGATGTCCTTGGGACGTGTGATATAGGACAGGACTAATTGCCTGTTTAATTAATGGAGTTTATTGGGAAGTGGGAAATGGGACAGGAATACTTGCCAGTTTAATTAATGGAGTTTAACGGCCTGTTAACAGATATGGGCATTTTAGGCCAGGTTAACGGTCAAATCCCATATTTCACTTTCATCGATGGGGAGAAAGTCACTGAAATATATATATTCAGGTGTGAAATAAGAAAAGAACCTGATCGGGTGCCAGGTTCTCGCCACACCAGTCACTTAGCCCCAGCTCCTAAAAGTAATGGGATTAGTATTAATCATACTACTTTTATGATGGGTATAACCTGATTCAACTCTCAAGTAACAAGAAAGCCAATCATGCACCTGAGGGTCAAACCAGGGATATTGGGATTCCAGTAAGGATGATTTGATCGAATGGTGTTTAATGGCCTGTCAACAGCTAAGGTAATTTTAGGTCAGGTTAAAGACTTGTTGTGATGGGGGTAAATCCCAAAATCAGAAACTAAATATTTAAAGAGAAATATATAACACAGTCCTGAAATTACATGTAGAATAACCTGACCTGGTGCCAGGTACTCGCCACACCAGTCACTTGAACCTACTCCCCAAAAGCAATAGGACTAATACTAACATTATTACTTTTATAATGGTATAACCGGATTCAACTCTCATGTATCAAAAGTTTACATGCGGGTCAAACCAGGGATATCGGGATTCTGGTAAGGATGAAACCCATTGTTAAATGTACCCTTTGCATACTCCCAAGGATGAACCCGTCGTTACATTTACCCTTCCCATGCTCCCGACCAGCCGCCCACCAGATGAGATTTGAAACCGAGCTACCATTCCTACATGACCTTGGCTGTTGCTGGGACATAAAACCCATTCTCTTTCACCACCCATGTGGCTTAAATGGCCAATGTCAACGCCAAGTCAAATGAGAGATGTGTTGTGGTATAGGGGTTAGAACACCTGACTCCAATCCGGAGGTTGTGGGTTCAAACCTTGTCTAGGGCATCCAAAAATACTTTCATATTATTTCCTTCCCACTGGTCTGTCTGATGAGACTTTAAACTGTTGTCCTGTCTCTATATGACATTAGCTGTTGCTGGGACGTTAACCCTTTCATTTTCACTGTTGTTTTTTTGAAGGTCAAAAGACTAAGGAAAGTTGACATTCTTGACTTTCGAGTCAGAATTCTTGAGTTTCCAGTTGAAAGCTTCAAGTTAATATTCTCGAGTTTCAAGTTGAGAACATGGAGTTTCGAGTTGCAAGACACTAATGTCATGATGAGGACATACTTATGGGAGCCCTGATCATCATATGATTCAAACAATTGTTTCGTAAAAGTGATGTAATATATGTTTAACATATATATGAACACTGCCTCCTTACTGTATCATATACGGTACATGGAGTGGCCAAGTCGGTCATCTTTGTGTGTGTGCCAGCCATCAGCTAGTTTCACATCTTCCGGCATTTGACAAAGAACTTACAATGAGAAGTAGAACATATGATATAATGTGGCCATACATCATACATAGAAAAGCCAGGACAACGGACTCGTATAAATTATACTACACCAAGATGTACTTCAAGTGAGATATTGGTGTTCTTTTGCCAACATTTTCAAAATGTACATAAACTAACGTGTACACTTTTCCTAGACACTGTTCTGTGATATATGTAAATACACATGGGCCAGATATACTCTCACGATATGAAGCTCCACTGCACTATTGTCATAGTCTCTAATAACAAAGAGTAAATGTAGATGTATTTACGAAGCAATTATCTTTGAATCAAACATGATCAGGTATAGAACGGTTCCTCAACTTACTTATAGAAGTAAGTCTTTTATGTACATCATATACAATGCATGTCCCCTCACCCCAGCGGTGAAAATTCACCTAACAACATTAGTGACCAGCATCTCCCCCCCCCCCCCCCACACCCTCGGCTATTGTCGCACTTGTCGCTATTCTGACAGTTGAGCATATGCTTATTACTGCTGTGCATAATGATTAGGATCTACACTTGCCACAAATGTCACAAGGCCGTTTGATCAGGGCAGTTCTCATAGTTGTGTTCTCGAATTGAATATGTACAAATATATATCCTCAGCTCACCAGAATAATTTAGCTCCACTTCCTAAAAGTAAAAGGATTAGTACTAATATTCTTACTTTTATAATGGGTATCACCGGACTCCACAATCAAGTATCAAGAAATGTCAAAATAAAATGTACTCTATTTTTCGTTAATATTATTGGTTTATTACATTGTTAAGAAAATCTACTGTAAAAACGACATCACACACTATCTAGGGTCGTTCTGAAATCACGTGACCCCATATCCTGAAAGGGCAAATGGTTCTGTCATGGTTTTTGTAAGCTTATACAGAACAAAAGGGTAAAAGCTATCGTTACGAAGAAATAATGTAACATTCACACAGATCACATATGTGACTGGAGAAATAGGGCTTATGGGTTTTGCGACCACTATAGCTCCAGATCAGACTGCACAGTCTGATCAGGATCTGCACTGTTCGCCATTCCGTGAATGATACACATGTCATGCTTCTACCAAGCTATATAGATCACCAGGCTATCAGAGTGTGCTATTGGATCAGAAGCTACACTGGTCACAAATCCCATAAGCCCCATTTCTCCAGTCACAGCCACATATAGCCCCAAGCCGAGAAAATGGACCTGACAACATGTCCAACAATTGTAGATAGAGGTCCACTTCGCAGTATAAAATATAATTGTTTTGCTGATGACAGTAATTCAAACAACGTAGGTCATGATCAGATCTATGCACTCACCATGCTGATTGCACATGTTCTAGGGTTCCTTTTCTCAACCGGTAGCTCATAATATTCCCAATAACCCACACTTTTCAATATCTGTATCATCAACGGCATTTATTGATCAAATTGTGAATGTGAACAATGAGTAGCCTGGTCAGATACAAGTAGTGTTATATGATATCGTAATGGTTATCAGCATAATTTAAAAAAAAAACAGCACATGTCGATTTCAGATGAATCATGAAATCAGTCCGATATTCGTGTTTTTACGGATAATTTCTGAACTGTTCACAAAATATCTGTAACGGGTGCATTAAAGGCACTGGGTCTCTGATATGCCTAGAATGTGATGAAACAGATTAGGACAAAATAGGTTAATTTAGATCGTATTTCCGGAACCAAATTATATGTCCAAGTCGTCTGTAAAACGAGGCAAAATTCTAAGTCGAAAATGGGGGAGATAATCAATGACCCGGGGGTCGAAAGAATCAAAATAAACTTTGTGCATCTACTCATAAGAAAGCTACATACCAAGTTTCAGGTCTGTAGCTATTACTGTTTAAAAGTTTTACGACTTACAAGGTTGGGAACGGACGGACAAGGGCAACACTAAGTGTGCCCTCCACTGAATCTATCCGAGACACAGCACCTTTAATGTAAAAGTTATCATATGTGCTACAGTGTGTAGGCTCAACATTACATGTACAATCATTTAAATGAGGAAAATAAAAGCAGCAGCAACTGTTATAGTTTGTGTCTCATTATATTCATGTACATGTATCTACATGTACTTAGGTATACTGGTTTTCATCAGTATAATGCTGAAAAATGAATAGTTTTTCGTTGACATGTACTGACCGTGTGATAGATGTAGTAGACTCAGATCACCAGTCACAGTCGAGCAGGCTGATCCGGGTCTACACTGTTTGTTATAACTCTAGGTTAGCGCAAGGATTATGAAATTTAAATAGTCAAAATTAAAGGTTACCTTGAACAAAATTTTACAATACCAGTAGCTCCAATATTTGCAAAACTACTTTTTCCAATCATAACCTTTCAGTAGCCAAATTCTGAAATATTAGTAGCCAAATCACTGTTACAGTAACAAAATGGTTTCTGCAGCTACCAGTAGCACCAACCTATGTTATTTAACAATGGAATGTCTAGCATACTTTTACACGGTGGGTATAGTACGTCACATGCACCTGCTATTTGGACAGGATGCACTGAATCAGGTAAGAACATTTTAACGCAATTATGCGCAGATACCCCGGAAAATTGATCAGCAACACCTGTCGATGTTCTAGTCCCCGTAGATTCAGCCATTTAGGATTTATTTCGAGAAAATCTACATATACCTTTGGCTGGAATTAAGGAAAGATGAGGTGCACTAGCATAAGGGTATAAACTTCAAGTTTTCCTGACAGATTGGTGAATGTGCAATATTATTGCATGCGTGTTCGTGCATCTCTTTTCGTGGTTATGAACTGCATTTTCGGACGATTTTGGGGCATATCGGAGTGAACCCCATCAGTCCTTATTTCCAGCAAAAAGGGGGCAATGGCAGGTTTGCTTATCAATTTTCCGATATAGCTCTGCTTAATCGCGTCAAAATCGCGAATGTAAACAAAAAAAAAAGTATGGTCTGAATTGGAGGGGTTTCCCTTCCTGATTCAGTGCACCCCATCCCAATAGCAGATGCCTGTGACAAACTATACCCACTGTGTTTGAACAAACATATTCACATCTATACTGGTAGCCAAATGAACTGCATAAAGTCTGTAAACACTAGTCATAAAATAATTGTCCGTCGGCTGTTCTCTATCTGGCCAAGGGTCTTGTGTATACATGGTGTCTTCTCTTCTTCACCCTCCCTGCTGATTGTTGATATCGATTGATCCAGATGCACAGTGGAAAATCCGGTGTTCACATGGCCCAGTTCGAGTCCAAGCTTGATGCATTGCTGTTTTCCTGAAGAAGAAAAAACAACATATTTTTTATGTTGAAAGTTTTTTGATACGGAGTGACCATGGTCAAGGTCAGTCGAAATACACTGCTATTGATGAAATTATGGTCATGATTAAGGTTCTGACACCGGATGGATAGCTATCAATGTGAGAAGCTATTGATGAAGTTTGGTAATTATCCGCCTAACAGATCAAGAGATATGCGAAATTTGGACTTTGTCTGTGATTTATGGCCCTACAGACTCCCTGTGGTATGTAGGAGAAAACAGGTATTGTTAAATTTGTGAGTGTGAAGCATTACGGGTGTTTCATTGATGGAATAGTGAACAGTGCAGATCCTGATCAGACTGTGCAGATGTGCAGATGCACAGCCTGAGCTGGATCTACACTGGCCGCAAAACCATTAAACTCCATGTCTGCTGTCACAGCCACATTTACCAAAATGTTGGTAGTTTATGACGTTTATGAGACAAGACACTGACCTGAATGTTCATTTCTGTAAGTTGTCTAATTTTCTGACTTAGTTATTGCTCCCACTGACTCCCTGTGCAGTGGTATGTATGAGAAAACAGGTATTGTAAATGTAAATGCTTGAATTTAACGACGGCACTGGCTCGATGACCTTGCATGTCGTCTCCTAAGAACGGGAGAAAGGAAGGAGGTGGATACAGAGGAAACCGGCCCCAGGGGGCCTAGCTCTTATTTGAATAGTCCCCTATAGTTCTTTATAACGTGCACAGACTCTCCTTCAAATCTGATACACGGGACCGCTTTTTAAAGTCCCCATCCGAAAGGACTAGTAGCGCAGGAAATACAAAGTATCTCAGAAATACCTACGCCCGGGAACTGAACCCTGAAGCGAACCTGGGTCGCAAGCGTGGCAGTGCGACGGTATTACCCCTCGGCCAGTCTGATCCACACAGGTATTGTTAAATTAGTGAGCTTTATATACCCAATATAAGACTACATCTGGAATTACAGAACTGATGAGTGAAGATAGGTCTACACTCAGTCTGACAATTGGTTAGTATATATGTGTAGCACCTGACCTATTTACCATTTGTGTCTGGAGAAATGAGGTTTATCTGATGTGACTGGAGAAAAGAGGTTTATTTGATTTGTCACTTTTTATATCCTGACGATATACATGTAGCACATTATATCATGTCTATAGCACAGTCAAATATGTGACATATCTCTTATATAACTTATAATTAAGAAGTGTGTGATTTTTGACTGTGATTTATGGCCCCACAGACTACCTGTGGTATGTATGAGAACATATGTATTGTTACATTTGTGAGCGTGAAGCATGACGGATGTTTCATGTATGGAATGGCGAAGAGTGCGGATGCACATGCTGATTTGGATCTACACTGGCCGCAAAACCGATAATCCCAAGATATTTTGAGCTGAATGTCCATTTATGTAAGATGTCTATTTTCCCAATTGTTCTCAGAAGTGTGTATTTTTTTTTCTGACTGCGATTGTGGCTGCAGAAATGGAGCTTAACGGTTTTGCGGCCAGTGTAGATCCATATCAGCCTGTGCATCCGCATAGTCTGATCAGGATCTGCCCTGTTCGCCATTCCATCAATGAAACACATGTCATGTTTCACGCTCACAAATGTAGCAATAGTCTGTGGGGCCATAAATCACAGTCACGAAAATACACACTTCTTAATTAGAGCACAGATTTGACCCAGGATATGGACATTTAATTGGTATGATGAACTTGTAAACGCTTGGTAGTCTACCATATAGACCTTTTCATTTTCTAGGAAAGGCTCATATACCCTGGTGATAGTATACACTGTATTCTGGTGAATGTATACACTGTTGGCTAGCTTTCGGACAGAACAAGGCTTCACTGTATATCTGGTTAGAGCAATTGGATTGTGGAGATATTGGGTAGATGATATTGGGTCTTTAAAAACGTTAACACAAATTTTGCAAATTTCAAAGTAATTTGACCTTGGGCATGGATGCCACATGGATGTGCTATAGAATGAAAATATGGATGAGGATAACGAGGTATGAAAAGTTCCAAGTCAATTGAACTTATGGTTGTGAAGATATTTGGTACTTAAAAATCTAACACAGATTTTCGTATAGACCAGCATAGCTCTGCACAGCATGTGCCCGTCTTGCATAGACCAGCATAGCTCTGTACAACGTATAGATGTACAGCACTGAACATGTGTCCGTCGTTTATAGACAAGCATAGCTCTGTACAACGTATACATGTACATCATAGTTATGAACACATCAGAAACATACAAAACTGGTGGTATACTTCAAAATGGTGCCAAACATTCATCCAGCGTGTTACAGAGCGCAGACATACGGCATATAACTCGTAATTGAATGTAGTTTCAGAAAAAATATGTCTGCAAAAATCCCACAAGGGGGGAGGGTTTCCATTTCTGGCTGACAGCCTAAAAGCACTGACTGCATGCAGACTAATAATTTGGAAATTTTAGAATTCCATTTCAGGGGACAAATTTTGAAATTTATGGAAGCAAGTCAAAATTGCCCCTCGTCAAAACGGCCCCTGCTCACAACGGCCCGGTTTTGGTCAAAACGGCCCCTAAGTTTTGGGAATTTGGTCAAAACGGCCCCTAAGTTTTGGGAAAAGTTTTGGGAATTTGGTCAAAACGGCCCCTAAGTTTTGGGAATTTGGTCAAAACGGTCCCTACTAAGGCCCCCTATTATATATATATTTTTGTTTATACACATATATATATATATATTATAGGAATGAATGGCCTTTTTGTGGAATTTATCGGGGTATAAACTTGGAAAAGTCGCGGGAATACTGGACGAAGGCCGGAAGGCCTCGTCCAGTATTCCCGCGACTTTTCCAAGTTTATATCCCCGATAAATTCCAAAAAAGGCCATTCATTCCTTATAATTCCAGCATTTGAAATAAATTCATCAAGAAAATGTGTTTATTTTCCGTTTTCTTAAGAATTATTTTAACTGCGCCTCACGGTTACGGAAAGTAGTTCGGCATATGAGAGTTTACTGGGATATAAATTTTGGACAGAGACTTGCTACGGGCCAATCAAATGTTAGGGAATTGTGTAAATATTTTTGTCCTGGAATTATATGGTCGTGACGCCAGTTTTCTGGGTAGTCGGAGTTTTCGGGGTATTCACATATTTTGTAATGTGTAGACCTGTGTGCAGCCGTGATGTGCTTTACGTCAGGTGATTAAAATAAGCATGACTTTACCTATATGAAGTTCTTAAAAATGCCACCAAATCCAGTGTTTGGACTAAATACTGGTATTTTTTGCCATTTAGGTCATTTTGTTCACGAACCTAACATGATTTTCTGCGTCCGCCATTATATATAATCTGCTCTTTAATTGTTAAAATCATAATCAATAGAAACGTTTCAAGTTTTCCTACACTGTGCCTCATTCATCTGCGAGATGATCTTATAGCCAATGCAAACTCGGGACGAATTAGCAAATTTCTTGACACTTTCGGAACATACCCCGAAAACTCCAACCATAAGTCAGTATTCAAGATGGCCGACTCATGTGTTGCTAAACGCGCTAACGCGAATTTTAATCTAACAACAATCTTATTCTGAAGGCAAGAAACATTGAAAGAAATGTTTATCATTCTATTGAACTGACAATTTAGCTCATATGTCATGTTTTATAAAAGCCGCTAGTTGATGAACTTGTTAATATCCCGAAAACTAGACCCACCATCATATATATTCTTAATATTCATCTAAAGTAACAATAATAAATGACCTTGTATTATGAATATTGATGAAAATGAACTTTAAAGGTACATACCCACGCAGAAGACACAAAATGTTCTCTATATCTGAGACATCATCTGAGACATTTTCTGGCAAAATAAACATTAATTCACCTTTAGCAGACGCATTGATTGGCATTATTATACATTTTATATCAGACGTAAAATTTCCACACTGATATCAGGGGCGATAACTGTGTTTCCTTAAAATGTTAACGGACAATATTATTTATTATCTGTATTTAGTGTTGGTGTGCAATGATCATACTTTAATATAATAATCAGTCGAAAATATTATTTTTTCAGGTGACGCATTTAATTAGTATAAATAATTAAAAATATCATGCCTCATTTGCATATGAAAATAGCCTGATACCACCGCGCGTCACTATCAGTAAAATAAACATTACTAAATGATTATATCTGTATAGCAGGCGCTGATAATTTTTAAAACTGGTGGAATAGTGACACACTTATACACTTACTTTAATTCCTATAAAGTACATGGTGTGCCTACTGAGTGGGTATGTACCTTTAATATGCATGCAATATATTGTTTTTATATTTATTATTATCAAATTATCTTATATTTAAGCGTAAAAATTGGCTTGAGGACCTTCCAAACCCGAGAATTTGAGCCCAAAAATGCAGGCCAATGACCGTTGGCCCGTTTGTTTCCGAATTTACTAATATCTGCCATACAGTCGAAATATGTGCATTAAATGAAGGAGGCAATGAGGCGGTTAATTTAACCTAGCTAGTACATTATCCTCTCGCACGAAGCCGGTATGTAAGACCATGAACAAGGCTGAGTGTGAGTGCATGTGATTATGGAGACTCAGCCGTAACAGTGTTATCCTATATGATAATGATATTTGACGGTTGGTCAGGGAGAAACATATCAGCCAGGGAATGGGTTATGCAATGGGCTATGCAAAGTATGATGTAATATGTTTTCGGGCCCAGCTACCGTCGTTTCGCGGCTTATCGTTGTATACGAGTTGCTATTATTCGAGTTCAGGTGCGGCATTTATCTGTTGTTATTACAATAGTAATTTTAAAGAGACAAATTATATGTGATTGTAATTGCCAATTACAAATTTGTGGATGATACTTATAATAAATTTCAAAGAGACACAGTACATGTTCCACACACGAACCCACAATTGGCAATTACAGTTTTTACTCCATAACAGCGTGTTCCAAACTTGTCTATGATTGGTCATTATCTGAAATAAAGTAGTATTTATCTAAATAATTGATCAGGAAATTATATAATTTCATTTAAAACTAGAGCAGCTTGAGCTGCATCAACGGTTTGAGCCTCAAACATTGATTTCATGTGTAACTAAGCTTTAGCCCAAGGTGTAAACTATCGGTTGCAAAAAGAATTTCTGAAGTTTTAGAATGAACAGTCCAACATTATTGTGTTCGCATCATCACACCGATGTGGGGCCGGTTAGCTTAGAGGTAGAGCGATGGACTCGGAGCGAGGGATACCGGGTTCGATCCTTAGCCAAAGTTTTAGCTAAAGGACTGAAATATCGACTACAGCAAAAACAATTGAAATCGAATGATAAATAACGAAGCTGACGTCACATCCGTTTGTTCTATTTTGAAAACTTGAAAAAATACGTTCATCTTTGACATCGAATAGAGCCGTAAGTAGTCAAGATATAGCTCTGAAAATTATCATCTTTCATGCGGCTGACACTCCCCTATCACCCTGGCAAGAAATTATGTTGCTGACAGTACTGTACAAATTGGAAAACGTTTGTAAAGACCACCCGTTATCAGCCGAAATTCGGCAAAATCGTTGAAAAGTATGTACATTTTTCAAATTAAAATGCATATAGCTCTTTTATTTGAGCAGACAGCCGAAAACTGTCAGGGAATTTAAGATAGAGAATTTTGTCAGCTTTCCAATGCAAAAAAAATTCTTGAAATTGGTTGGAAAATAAGGAAGTTATAGGAAGTATGACGTCACTTCCGTTTTCGTGGAAAGTAGCATTAAAAGATATCTGAAAATCTCTGAGTCTCTGCTCACACTTGATCCGAATCGGCATGCAAAATTTGAAGTCGATCCGACCAGCGGTTTGGTGTAGATGGAGGGAACCCGTAAGTCAGCGGATGATTATTTTTCGATAGTTATCGCCCTTAAATTGCAGTTTACGCCATTTGTAAATACACCTAATAAAACAGAAATTACATATGTGCAATATTCCGCCAGTGAAATTTTCGTTTGTTTTTCACGATAGACCGGGCACAAAGAGGGAAAGTTTTAGCTAAAGGACTGAAATAGCGACCGCAGCAAGAAATTTTGAAATCTATTGATAAATAACCAAGCTGACGTCACATCCGTTTGCTCTATTTTGAAAACTTGAAAAAAAAGACGTTCATCTTTGACATCCAATAGAACCGGAAGTAATCAAGATAGAGCTCTGAAAATTATCATCTTTTATGCGTCTGACACTCCCCTATCACACTGGCAAGAAATTATGTTGCTGACATTACTGTACAAATTGGAAAACGTTTGTAAAGACCACCCGTTATCAGCCGAAATTCGGCAAAAATTCGAGTGAGTCCGAGATAGAGAATTTTGTCAGCTTTCCAATGTAAAAATAATTTTTGAAATCGGTTGGAAAATAAGGAAGTTATAGAAAGTATGACGTCACTTCCGGTTTCTTGGAAAGTGGCATTAAGAGATTTCTGAAAATCTCTAAGGCATCACGGGACGGTTGAAAATAGCCAAAATTTACTGCTTTTCTGAGGGCGGCGGGTGACTTATAAAAATCACCGCCTCTCACAATCAGTTAAGGAGGCTCTTGCGACAAGTATTGAAAAATACTCGCAAATGAAGTACAAATCGCGCGCCACAATAAAAATTCAGTAACCGCATCAGATGTGTTCAATTAATTTTTTACAAAGTTACCCCACCCACCTATTTTTGGCCAAAAGTTTCAACACGACTGAATTTATCGGAATTGTTTTTCATGAAAATATGAGGCACAGATACTTTGTTATGTCTTGTTCTATCACTTGTAACACCACACCATTTTTCTGAAAATGATTTAAAAGCGGGGTCATAAACCAGCTCAAATTTTCGCTACAAATGCCCAGAAAAAATACCTTAAATTCTGACGCGAAACCGTACCGGCGAGACAGCATAGCAGGCGACATTGTCCAAGATGTCAAAATCAACTGGAGCTAACATTCAGTTTCGTAGAATTATGAAATACTCTAAAAGATACACCTAGTGAAGCCTCCCAAAGTCAAGAAATATTCATGAACCTATTTTTCTAGACACACTGGTGTAACTTACAGGGTCGGTAGTGAAGTATATAGAAAATCGTCAACCCCCTTTTTAAAGCTAGCTGTCCACTGTCCCGTGAGACCTAAGTCTCGACTCACACTTGATCCGAATCGGCATGCAAAATTTGAACTCGATCCGACCAGCGGTTTGGGCTGTAGACTGAACGGCTGAATAAAAAAAAAAAAAAACAAAAAAAAAAAAAAAAAACAACAACAACGAATACAATAGGTTTTCGGCGCAGCTGAAAGCCGCCTCAAACCTAATTAGTGTCGACCAGTGACTCAAAACTAAACTAAAAGTAAATAAATACTAGCAAATAACAAAAACAAATATATATATAAAACCCAAATAGCAATACAAAAGCATCAATCCGGTTATCATGATATGTTAATATAGCATTCTGATGCAGCACACTAAGATAGGGTGAGGGTGGCACGTCAAATACCATACCGTCAGAAATAACTTTCTTCTTCTCTTCTCGTATCGATGATGATTAGGTAGGATTAGGACTGAATGTAACTATAAGTTAATTACGTACAGACACTCGCTAGACATTAGTGACTCAGATAGTACACTAGCCACTTAATTTCATTTGACCAGTCCGTAGTATGTAACTCAAAACGCACAATACACGTAAACTAGTCTGGGTTCCCCTCAATCATCTTTAATCGATACCCAGCCATAATATATCACACACAGATAAGCTGATGGGTGTTATAGGAGGCCTCAAATTATAGGTTACCATACCTGCATAGATTCTCCTATATTTGACGCACATTTTTGGAGCCTGAATAAATGCAACATTTATCAAAATTCGAAAATATAAACCAGACCGACGACCATCGGCCTGCTTCTTTGCTGGGCTATATATCCCGGGTATGGAAGGCGTTCGAGCCTTAAATATAAGCCTAATAGAATAGAATAGTGTGACCATTATGAAAACCAGACACTAG
>CM055276.1:30135659-30168949 GCA_029237695.1 Conchocele bisecta | reverse complement strand
AATAAATTGACATGTTTACTCTGGATCGCCAGTTCTTCTTTCATTACCCGGTGTCGGTATAGTTTCCTTCCTGGTGATCTATATTCAAATTCGAGAGTGTTTCTCACCGTAACAGATTCGTTATTATTAGCCGATCTAGTTATAGATCGGCTAATATATTGGTTATCCGCGATTTAACCACCCTTTTCTCCTATATTCTGCAGTGTAATCTACAAACGCGAAATTTGTTGTATCACTTCCAAATTCCAAATCAACCGGATAATTTTTCATTTTTGGCCATTATCTCTGTTGAAAACTTTAAATATAGCGAAATAAAAGAATTTGGCTATACATAAATGTTTTCACTACAAGAGTTCGGTAAACTAAAGTTAGGCGGTTTGCAATTTGGCTATAAATAAACGTTTTAACTACAATAGTTCGGTAGACTAAAGTTAGGCGGTTTGCCTTCTAGTCCAGGGGCAATTGTAGGTATATATATGAGATTCCGGCACCTCGTGTTAATTTATGGCACCCGGTGTTTTTATAAACTTGAATGTATAAGGTTTCCAAAAAATCCGGGTGCCATTTTTTAAACTAATTTCAAGGTCATTTCAAGGTCATTGAACTTTATGCTTGAAAGAAGTCGAAAATTGCCAATATATGAGCCAATAGGTCATGGTCCTCAACTTGGAAATTGGTGTAAGTTGTTAAAAAACATTTCTGATGGATATATTAAAGAATTTACGTAAACTACACTAATATTCAGTATATAAATACTTAATATAACTGGGAGAATTTGGTTGGGGAGGAAATCAACACTTCTCTCACTTTTCCCTGAGATTCCGTAACTACTAAAATGTGGACATATATTGAACCCTGATTTGATCAACTAATAACATCATGCTTTTCATTTATGTTTTGATTGTTTTGTCCCAAGTTCAAACTTTATGATATATTAACAGTGAGCGTGTGAAAGGTTCAGATATCATATGTGATAAAGAACTTCCACGTATATGTTGATTACGCATAGTCAAAACTAGCAAGTTGTCCCGAAAAGGTTTGGTCCGAACTTGCTAGCATCCGAATCGTTAAAATTCTATAAAATACAGATTGAGGCCTCGGTAGGTCGTAATGAAATTTAAAATAAAAAAAGAACAAAACAAATACAACTTATTTTCAATGTATTTTAAATCTTAATTACTTAATTGTTATGTTATGAAAATGTAATGTATAATATACAATTTATTTATTTTATTTTAAAGACTAGAATAGTAGATTTATAATGTAGTTTTACAGGTACCTGGTCCATTCGTAACCATAACATTTCGTACCCATTTCGTATCCGGTTTGGTCATTTCGTTTTCTTTTTTACGTTCAACGTGGCTGGCGTCTATATAGTTTAGTTTGTGTTAATATTGATGTATCCGTTTTTATTTGGGATTCTGTTTATTCATGGAGTAGAATAGAGGGAGTCAAAATGATAACAGCAACCATTGTGCTGTTATTGAGCGGTATTGTAGCTCCCACCACCAACAAAAAGTTGGTGGTGATATTTGAATGAGAAAGTGGTCTTGTAGTCCCAATTATATTGGAGATTGGGATATTTTATATTCCAACACCGCATTTTCCGCCTCCAATATAGCTAATTTATTCCGTAGATCAGCAACTAATTCTACCAACTCTAGTCTACCAAGTTCACCTTTAGCCACCTGGCAGCGCAGTTGCTTATGTCTACAAAGAGTTTGGGCACTAACGAATTTACAAGGGCATCTGGGGCATTGGAATTGTGGGGCGGCACAAGGATCTTTCTTTGCTAGATGCCTTCGCAGGTTGGCTGATCGTGCAAAAGTTTTACAACATGTAACACACTCCATTTATACCTATAGAAATTTCTGTTCAATTGGGTGTCACAATTGAACAGAAATTTCATAGGTTGTATTATCGATTATTTATCGGAAAATATGACAACTATTACAACCTTATGTTATTGTGACACCCAATTGAACAGATACATTTCATAGGTTATATCATACCAAAGTATATATTCCAAAATATACAGATATAAAAAAATGCCTACCACAATTAATCAGGTTCAGATTGAAACGTTGAGAGCCGTGGCTAAATCTCTTGGTATGTCTATAGCAACCGTCTGCGCGTTCATGGTTAAATAACTGCTATAAACGCCATAAAGAATGAGGCGTTTACACGTCGAGTAGGTAGGGCATACTCCAAAGGTGCCTTCACAAATGCCGTCTTGGGGTCTCAGGAGTTAACCACTCAAATAGGAAAACGACTACAAGTAGAGAGTATAATTAGGATTGAGACGGCAGCCCTGCCGGCTTCCCCCGCCGTAGTTAAAACCAAAACGTAAACTTAAAAACCGCCCTCCTACACGCGATAGCTGACGAGGGCGAGCTATTCTAGCGGATTAGAGACGAAGAGATGGAGAAAGTCGAGCAGGGTAGACGCACGTTCAGTTTCTCCATTTAGGAAACACGTAGAGAAATACCTGATAGGATAGTAGAGAAAATTAACTTCTCATCTGACAACAAACTTCCACCTAAGATATTCATACTCCTACAAACTACAACACATTGAGGAAAAAGATCACCGAGGTCGCGCAAAGACGATAATATTTATTAAGAATCTTGGGGGGAGTAGGTGGATGGACTCCTTAGGTGAAGTAGAGAAATGGCCGAAAGATAACGAGAAAAAGAGGATGGATATAGATAAAGTCGAGAGGCCCAACACGAAATGGACTTTCGTGAGGTGGGAGCAGGTTTATATAAAACTGGTGCAGGGAACACGAGGAGTAGATCTCGGGCTGACTTCCAAACACGCGGCTGGTGGACCTCTCCCAGACTGGTTGAGGAATAAGAAAGGTATGTACTCGTTAGACAAATACAACGATGAGCTGTGTCTATTCAGGTGCCTGGCCATTCACGACGGGGCTTACCCAGACAGGTGTACCGCCCAAGCCAGAGAGATGAGTGCTAAGTATTTCGGTAAGAGAGAGCCTGGGCCTATTCCGCTAGACGAGCTGAAAAAGGTTGAGGAGAAGTTTAAGGTGGGTATAGAAGTATATCAGCCAACCGAGAGTGGAATATGGTGGTTGAGGAAGGCACCAGCACACTATGAGGAGGTAGGTACGAAGCATATGACGATATGGCATACACCACGCGTTCCTGATAAAAAACCTAAAAGGTCTGTCGAAAACGTTACGCCCTGCGACACTTGCAAACAGAGGTTCACGAAGGCTAGTAACGTTACTCGGCACGGACCCAAGTGCATGAAGGGCGAGACACACGCCGTATGCGAAGGGAAAGTTATCGAGCGCCCTCGCTCCGCGTTCGAGAAGGCCTTCTACCCAAAGAGTGTTGGAAGCCTAGGGGCACTTGATTGGATGGCGTCTGTTGAGAGTGAGGAGAACGTGCACATCCACCACGAGCAGAGTGGGCACGGCGGGGAGAGGTGGATCTGTGGATCTCCAGTAGATGGATACTGCAAGGAAAATAACACGGTGTACCAGTATCACGGGTGTTTCTGGCACGGCTGTCCGAAACATCACCCGGCGAGATGGTACGAGTTTCGCACCAGCAACAAGCGGGATAAAGAGATCCGTGAAGCAGGAGTTAACCTAGTGATAATGTGAGAGTGTAAGTATAACAGAACCGGCGCTAAGATTAAGACACGATGTCCCACCACACTGTACCCGTACCAGATAGTATACGATTTTGAAGCGTATCTGAGTAAGGAAGGGAGGACCGACCAAACACCAGACCTATCGTACGAGACAGAGCACGTGCCCGTAAGCGTTAGCACCTCAGGCCTCGTCAAGTGGATGAGATAAACAGGTGGATAGATCAGGTCCCAGTGTTGGGTTTCAACTACAGTAGGTATGACATCAACCTCATCAAGAAACATCTGGTGGGCAAGCTGGCAGACACGACCACGAAAGTTATGGTAGGCAAGCGGACTAACGACACCATATTCCTATTCACTCCGTAATTCAGATTCTGTATCTTGGTCCGGGAGTCAGTTACGATAAGTGGATTAAGGCATACGACTGCTCATCTCAAAAGTCTTTCTTCCCGTATGAGTGGTTTGATTCTGTAGACAAGCTAGACTATCAAGGGCTCCCTGACATAGAGCACTGGTATTCCAAACTCAGATGTGAGATGCTGGTAACAGAGGAGCAGCTGGAGGAGTGCAGGAGAATTTTTGAGGAGAAAGGAATGAGAACATTTAAAGACTGGGTGAGACACTACAACGATCTTGACGTATCACATTTTCTAGAGGCATTAGGTAAGATGTGTGACTTTTACAAACATAGAGGAGTAGATATATTCAAAGACGCCGTTACCCTGCCATGAGTAGCCATCCAATATCTGATGCGAGGAACGGCGTCGGCAAGTGCTGGTATCCCGGGAAAAGCTGGATCCGGACCGAAGACTGGCCAGCTGTATGCCCCAGAGAAAGAGACGTACGAGATATTGCAGGGAGCTCTAGTCGGAGGACAGTCTATCGTGTTCACCAGATACGCCGAGGCAGGTGTTTCAAAGATATGCCCAAACAGTAAGGGTGAAGGGAAGCCGTGTCAGGCAGTCCTCGGGTACGACGCTAACGCATTGTATCTGTCGACACTCAAAAACGAGATGCCGTGCGGTAAGGAAACTATACACCACAATAAGACACCCCACAACCAAAAGATCATAGACAAGTTCTGTCAACGGGTACACAGAGGAAGCGATTACTGGTTCGGGTTTGCCGAGGTGGATATAGGAGTCCCCGAGAGCCTGAGAGAAAAGTTTGAAGAGATGTCTCCGCTGTGCTGTTCATAAACAGGGTAGTTGAAGAGGAGGAGGTTCCAGAGCACATGCTCCAGTATCTGAAAAAGACAGGCAGGAATCGAGGAGGCGGAAAAAAATGAGTGGGCATGCTGTCGGCAAAAAAGATGTTGCTGTATGCCCCGCTGTTGAAGTGGTATCTAGAGCACGGGCTAGTGATAACAGGCCTCCACAGGATCCTAGACTACGAAGCTGGAAAACCCTTCGCGTGGTTTGTCAAAGAGGTGACTGCGGCTAGGAGGACCGGAGACGTAGATGAGTCGAAGAAGCCGGTAGCTGAAATAATTAAGTTGGTTGGTAATTCGTGTTGTGGTAAGATGATTGAGGCACCAGAGAGACACCTTAACACTACGTACATTAAAAATGAGAGCTGTGTGGATAAAGCACTACGCTCAGCGTTCTTCGAAGATATGGAAGAGATCGGAGACGCGTATGAGATATCTAGTAGGAATGCTAAGTGTGCTGTTAAGAGACCGTTTCACTGTGGGATAGCCGTGTACCAACTAGCCAAGCTGAGAATGTTAGAGTTCTATTACGACTTCCTAGACAAGTACGTATCGAGAAAGGACTTTAAACTAATTCAGATGGATACGGACAGCATGTACATAGGTGTGACTGCTAAACCGGATAGTACAGCTAACGATGAAAGCCTAGACGCGCTGGTGAAGCCTAGACAACGTGTGACATACGAGAAAGATAAGCGCAACTGGCTCGCATGGGACCAATGGAGTAACAGGGAACCTGGGCTGTTCAAGATGGAGTTCCAAGGAGATAGAGTTATAGCGCTATCCAGTAAGTGTTACTTCGTAGAAAAGCTGGCTGAGAGCGAAGACTCCAAGTGGCATCCGGCCAGTCACCAACGACGCGCGCTGGCCACACAACCAACTCCAATCGGGATTGGAATTGAAACCCCGGGCGCAGTGAAGCATTCCTCTAAGGGAATGAGTAAGAGAACCAACAGCGTGAGTTGGAATAGATATAAGAACGCGTTGGAAGGCCATAGAGACGTGGCTAAAAATATATGGTTTCGTATGAACGGTGGAGTAATGAAAACATACACCCAGAGTAAACTGGGGCTGTCGGCGTACTACGACAAGAGGAGAGTGATGAAAGACGAGGTACACACAGAGCCTCTAACATAGTTAAACAAAAAAAAAGGAACTCTAAAAAATGGGAGAATACTAAAGGCTCTGATGAGAGCCTGACCGACTATAACGACGGACGGACCGGAGACAGCTGGGTGTCAGAAGGCACCGCAAGAAGTTCTTCGCGAACAAACCTGCGCGATGGACCATCATCCAAATAGTAGAGCACGGGCTCATCGGGTTTGGTAATATATCGATCCAGATGATATACATTGAGAGACCACACGGGATCAGTCGCGCGGCGGCGGCCACCTTCGAGCTCTCCCGGTTGATAGAAGTACCGGACGGTAACATCCGATGGAAGCCGTTTCTCCGCTGAACCAACGGGTCGCCAGCGCGAGACGGCGGATGGTTTGTGCGACACCATTTTCGCCTTGATAGCATCTGCAGGCTTCTTACCGATCAATCTGGTCACCTCACCATTCAGTGAAAAGACCACAGCGGGCAGCCTGGTCACCCACTTGGTCGATCGCGAATGAGGGTCTACAAGCTCTTTGACATATTGGTGCCCGAACAGCCTCTCAGCCAGGGTTCGATTGAACCACTCCACGATCCCCTGGTCCCGGTGGATGTTGACGCGGCCTCGTCTGACAGAAAGTTTGTGTTTAGACAATAGATGAGATACCGCGCCCATAAACTCGCGGCCGGGATCGACCTGGAGAAGATTGGGCCATTTGAGAGGACTCCTTTTATATATTCGGGAAAGAGCCTCGGCCACCTCCTTAGACTATTTAGTGGCCAACGGCTCAGCCCCCTTATACCGACTCGCTATGTCAACGATTGTCAGTGCGTACTTGTACGTCTTGCGACCGACGCGATCGTGAGGGAGAAATAGGAGGTCTGCTTGGTGGACTTCGTTCGGCACCGGCACGTCGAATTTCGGCAAATAGATCTGCCAGATGACCTGCTTCTTGAGCCATTCCTTGGCTGCGTTTTCTGAAACCTTGGTCGCCACCGCGAGGTTCTTGAACGCCGCGAGCCCCTTCCAGTAGTCGGGGGGCTGTAGTATGTGTTCGCTAACTTGCGCGCTAGGCGAACCGATAGTTTGGTATTAAGTTTGCGCGTGTCCATCGTATGCGAGGTATTCTAATAGATCGGACAATCTCCAACATGCCCTCGCCAGATCGTCCGGTAACTGCGTTGGCGATACTAAACCTTTGTTGGAAGTCCAACCGCGATTGGATTGGAACAGGAGTGGGAACTCGGTGGAATCTAACATCCGCTTTGCGAAAAGGGTGGCCGCTTTTTCATCCTCACGCCACGTCTGTAGAGAGTCTTGGGCCAGACGGATCAGACACTTTGCACCAACTAAACGGTGTTTAAGGGCCGTGTAGCCTACATCGATCAAAGCGTAATAAAGCTCGTCAACTAACATCGTTCTATATATATATATATATTATTTAAAAAAGTTTTTTAAATTAATTATTGCTTTTTGCTTATTGCTTTTCCAATATAGTAGCTGACGAGACCCGTTACAACCATTCCCACGACGACGAACGCGATCTCGCGGTATTTTTGGCCCTCTAATGGTACATAGAAATCTGAAAGCTGGGGCTCGGGATCCAGCGGCGCGAGACTTTTCTGCGGATATGCCCGAGCGTACTCGTGAATGGCGTCGTCAACGTTCCGGAAAGTTTGCACGGCTTGATTCTCGCGACGAAGATCTTCGTTGATCCAGTCCAGACGGGCGGTTCGTTTTTGCGACCATGCTTCCTTTGCGCTATTGAGTTGTTCTACAACTAAATCGTGACGCTTGCGCTCCTCATCCGCGTCCGAGCTTTTCATTTTCGAGAATAGAAAGTTGCTACCGCTGAACGCAAATGCGTTCACCACCGCGCCACCTATCATCATTGCGATCGCACTAGCCATTTTATTTCCATATCTTAGCAGGTAGAATTCCAGCTTTAACTAGATAATCTCGGGTCGAAATTGCGGACACTACATTCAAGGTCACGAGCACTACGTCTCTCACGGTCATATCCACCTTGGGAGAGGGCCCTCCGAAGGCCATCTTTGCTAGTCGAGCATATCCGATAGTCAGACCCGTTATCACCACGGTGTTATAAACCGCATTCACTAACATTTTACCATCGTTTTCAGCCATTGTTGATAACTATAATTATTGCATATAAAAGGGATCGCGATTAATGTTTAAATGGGGCGCAATCGGTTTCGTAACTTTCTTCGGAACCGACTCCAACACCAATCGCGAATTGGGAGGTGCGGTTGGGGGTTGTCTCGAAATATATTTCCACACACACACGCGGTGCCCACAACTGCCAGACCACCACCAACAACCCACGGGATGATTTTCCAATCAGGTTCAACAATGTTGAGGTAATAGGGGGTAGGAGCTACAGCAATCGAGGATTCCTGCGGAGATTGAACCGCAGCTGTCTTCGGGTGTTTTGCTATTTCTGCCCCCAACTCCAATCGCGATTGAGGCTCCAGCTCAGGAGCGGCCGGAACAGATAACGACTGCTTGGCCTCTCGAAGCTCGGCGAGTATTTTATCTTGTTTAGCTTTTCGGGTGGCAGCCGCTGCCCGCCCAGCTGCCTGTCTTTTTGGGTTTTTGTGTCGTGCAATTGGGTTCATCCAATCTCGATTGGGAGTTGAGGGTTCCCCCAACGTGCTCGGGTTCAACAGTGTTGAGGTTGGAGGATCAATCGGAGTTGGAAGTGCAATCTGGTTCAACAGTGTTGAAGCAATCGGGGATTGCGGTTCCGTCACTCTCGCAGGTGCGTCTTGTGTCATCATTTATAATATTAATAGTAGAGTTTATAGTTCGTGGGCATATATGTCCAAATTGACAGTGTTTAGCCGTGGTCAACGCGGTTGTCAGCGGAGCTAAGTACATTCCAAACTTGTGATAAATTGAGCAGCAGGCTGTTCTAAGAGTGTGTCCTACAAAAGGATCAGTCTCTAAATCACTAATCAACCCCGCGATGTCAGATATAGGGAGAAGTGTACTAACAGCGGTAGCGTACAGATGAATAGCCGCCGATCCAAGAATTTTCGTCATCTCTGCCCCCAATTTAGATTCGTATTGTGCATACATTTTATCAACCTCGACATCTGACATTTTATCCACCTGACAAACTGAGAGACGCCTACCGAAATACTGCTCCGATTGCCCCCCCCCCCCCCCCCCCCCCCAGCAGCAACCAGCGCAGATAGCCGCTCGCGTCCCATCGTGTTTTCATTTTCTTTCAGGAAAGATACTGTATCGGCAGCCGGGCCATCTTTCAGACCCTTGTCGGCAGTCGTTGCAATCCCCGATTGCTCTTTCAGGAAAGATACCGTGTCGGTAGTCGTGCCGGCAGTCGGAGCGACTGTTTCTTCCATTAGCTGATCGAGAAATTCGTCGCAGTTCATTATTTTATTTTTAATAATTAGTACTATTCTGACTAGTCTCATATGTCTAACATCAAACTGTTGGTAATTAATTTTAAGAAAATTATAAAATTAATTAGGAGTAACAGCATCAATCCAATCGCGATTGGAAGAATTGAAGTTGCGAATAATTCAGTAATATTTGGTAGATTATTTATTAAATAATTCAGTAATTCATTAATAATTCAGTAATAATTCAGTAATATTTAGTAGATATTAGTAGATATTAGTAAATATTAGTAAATATTAGTAGATATTAGTAAATATTCAGTAATTAATTAATAACTTCATAATTTGTGGGTTGATCTGTCTTTAACAGCAGCTTGGCGTGCTTAGTTTCCGAAAGCATATGTCGAACCTTCAGTCGCTCCTCGCGCGTTGGAATAACGTCGTTCTCTCGAAGACAGTCATCGAATGAGTCTCGGTACATGCAGTGAAAGAGGGCGACCCATTTCGTTTGCTCGCGCAGATCCTTGAGGACGGCGTTGTACTTTTGAGTGGAGATCCATACGCTTTGCCCCGCATGGCGGCCAGAAAATGCGAGCTCGGAGAGCATGTCCTTCTTTTTGGTCATCGCCGCCTTGGCCGAGCAGTCGTCAATCACGTATAGGGTGGGCTCTCCCTGGAATATTTGGTATAAACCACGCAGCCAATCGTGAAGCCTGTCGCCGGCGTCAATGACGTATACCTCAGGGTCGGTCCATATCCACGGGCGCCGCTGATAAGTCTCGTTGTGCCGCACAGTGGGACACAGGACCACAATGTGTCGAAAGGCATCGCGGTAGGAACCCTCGAGCAAATCCAGGATGAAAACCGTTTTTCCGCATCCTGTATGCCCACATATTATGGCAGAGTTGGCATCACCAATTGGTAAATTTGATTTGTTTGAAGGTTTTAAATCTTTAGATTTATATTTAGTAGAGTGCTGAGACGTATCGGCCATCTTCGATGTTGAGTTGTGCGTCTGTGATTATATATAAGTACACGTTCAATGGTCCAGCTCCATCCGTCTCTTTCGTTATCTGGATCGTCACACCCTCGCTAGCGTTCTCAACTTGGCGTCCGCTACCGTGCATTTGGTCGTCGTCACTGGCTCGCATGTCTAGCCATAACACGTATTTGGTAGTCAGGAACTCCGCGAGGGAGACGGCCGAGAGCTGCAGGTCTTTGGCAACCGCAGCAACCTCCGGGGAGCGTTTAGAGCCGGAAGCAAACTGCTTTCTGACTTCGTCCCACTGCAGGTGTGCGCGAAGTCCCGCGCTGTAGAGTTGATTGGGGACTCCCTCGATCGTCACCTCTACCTTCGTGATTTTGGGGTTATAGAATTTGTCGGTTTTTCGAGCCCCGAGCGCGAACCGAGCATCCTCGAACAACATCACTATACCTTTCATCGAGCGGGCGGGTACGTTGACATTAATATTCCACAATGTGTCGCTTTTGTCTTTCGTCATCTTGCGGTGACGAAGAACTCGGTCGTAAAGTATGGCAACGCGCCCGGCATACTGGGATCTTATTAATCGCGCGAGTTCGGGCATCGTGACCATGTCGTACTCCAACGAAACATTGTCGATCGCATACGTCGATGCTATGTTGGTGGCTATGAGAACTCGGCCGTAGTCGTTGAACGTTAGTTCGTATTCGAGGCGGTCAGCCAAAGCACTCTGATAGTAGGGCATGTGACTCTCCAGCAACTCAAAGTCGAGCGGGATGTAGAAGCGGTTGCCGTAAGCGGCCGCGACCGCGTTGTCGCTCGAGTTGTTATCTGCCTTGTTACCAGCCCCGATTCTAAGTTTGGTTACGTTCTTATTTTTGCTGGTGTCAATACCCTGATAGACCGCGTTTTCGCGCTCTTGCGCCGTCTTCCACAGATCCTGGTAACAATGGTAGACGTCGCTGTCATCGATCGACATCACCTCATTACCAGAAAACTTTATCATGGTCTTCTTGACGATGGCGCGACCCTGGTTCTGAACGACGGTTCGGTCCACGTCCGTCGACGTCAGCGAAATAGTGAAAGCGAGGCGAACAATCCCCGGCACAATGACGTCGCTAGCTCCGAGGTTGGGGAAGCTGACTAACAGCTGCTGGTTCTGGTCGATCGTCGATGGGTTGTTCGTAATAACGACACTCTGTCTCACGCCTTTCGCCCCAAGGGGCTCCCGCAGTCTGCGGTATGGATTGAGTTTGCGACCGTATTGACTCGAAGACATATTTAAATACTCTATTAAACCCGTATGTTTTTTTCTTTAATACATAATTATATAGTTATAAAGATGGATGATTTTGACATGGACGAATTCGGCAGAGACGATGACCTCGATGATGATGACATGGATGATGATAACGAAACGCCCTTCATGGAGACTCCAGTTCCAATCCAATCGCGATTGGAGGAAATAGGTGGCGCTACCAACAACATTAGTCTAAGTCGAGAATTACTCGAGTCAGCTGTAGACGACTACTACAACAATTTGGCAGAAAAAGGTGTGGTCCCTTCTGTCGGCCGCGACTACTCCAAGTTCGAATTGGATCGGCGTGGTAGGTTGCGACTAAATGCATCAAATATCGAGCTCGTCAACATGAGGACCGGAAAACCCCTATCGCTGAACACCATTGCTGGAACCCGGGGCGGTGGCGAAATCATAAGGGATGAACTAGGATTCGTAGATTGGGCGCGTGGTAAAACAATTATGCCGGCCCGCGCTGTAGAGGCCCTACAGTCTACCGACGAAACGATGGCGAAGACGGCCGCCGCGATAGAAACTGTCGAGCTCAACGAGGTCCCTCGTGTAGCCACCGACGCTATTCGCACAATGGAGCTCAGCGAAAGCGAGATAGATGGAATACTCAGCACGATGGATGACCCGCCGTTATCTCTTCGCGAACTCCGGGGACTCGATAAAGCTCTGCAAACGGTCCGGGGTGAACTGGTCCTTAACCTTGCCAAACTCACGGCGCTGGATGAACATATCACGCTAGAAGAAAGGAAACTGGAGGAAGCCCGTGGCGATAGAGAATCTACCGAGCGAATCACCGAATGCCTGCAGTCGTTGCGGGATGAAAGAGCAGCTCGCTCGGAGGCTGCATCGGCTGGCCGTGAGGCTCTCCGCACCCAAATAAGTCGGAACCGCGAAACAATCTCGAGGGT
Organism: Conchocele bisecta; assembly: GCA_029237695.1. Lineage (NCBI taxonomy): Eukaryota > Metazoa > Mollusca > Bivalvia > Lucinida > Thyasiridae > Conchocele > Conchocele bisecta. The sequence continues at coordinate 30,156,437 of CM055276.1, read as the reverse complement.
GCTGGCATTCTGCAAAACGTCTTGATACCGCCTGATCGCATCCGGGAGGTCCACCGGAGATGAGATGGAGTCCTCGACATTTGCCAAGAATTGTTTTTGTGCGTCAAATGCCTTCCCGTCTCCTATTATAGAACTGCGCGCTTGCGCTTGTGCGCCGAGGACGGCCCAGACGTATGTGCGAATGGAGTCGTTGAGGCGGGTAACCCCACCCTGCGTAAACCCCAGACCTTTATCTAACATAAATGTGCCCCAAGCGTCCTGGACCGCAGCAGCCTGCTGTATGTAATCGACGTGAGCTCGTTTCGGAGGTAACCAATTGCAGGATGAGACACCGCATTGCCGACCTCCAGACACTTCCGGCCCGAAGGTCATCGTCGCAGGGTCAAAATTCCCGGCGTTCCGACTGACAATGTGGTCGCCGGAATGATCGTGTCTAAAATCAGTCTGCGTCCAATTCCCGGACTGGCCCCGAATGAGAACGTCCCCGAGTCCAGTGCTGTTAGGAAATGTTTTCTGTATCCAATCCGAATCTTTTGAAACGTTAAATTCGTTACACAATCTTTCGAACGCCCTATAGTCGTATGTGTTGGAAATGGGATTCCACCCGCCGTCTTGAGGTAGTGGAGTACCTAGTTCCTTTAAAAGTCTTCTAATGGTGTAATACACATGAAAGTTGTAGACACTTCGGAGCAAGCCATTCTTGGATGTCAGATGGTCTTGATGTGAAACTCCACATCCGGTTGTTGCGCACCATACAGCGAAATTTAGCTGATTCTGCCAAAACTGCATCGGTGTTTTGCTTTCCACCCGTTCACAACCTCTATGGTAGTAATCTTGGGCAGCCTATATTGTTCAAACATGTTAGGGAAATTGGTCGCAAAGGCCCTGTCCAATCTAACTGTTACAGTTGGGTGTACAAGGGGGTTAACAACGGCTTTTTGCGTGTATTTACCTCCCACCGCGTACTTCGCATTAGAATTAAAGCTAAATGCCTTAGTATCCATTGAAAGATATTGTTATTATGTTTGCTACTATCACTAATGTTCAAAAAGAGAGTTGTGAACTTCAGAAGTCAATCACCTTCACGGTTGGGTGGGAGAATGTGGGGAAGAGTGAAGGGTTTGGGTATGTGAAGGATGGACGCTCAGTAGGTGTAAAGCTGCCTCCCGGACTGTGGAGTTTTAGACAGGTCAAAGATTTTGTCACCTCAGAGCATGACGGTAAAGCCAACTTCACAGTATCGAAGGCTACCGGGCTCGCAACAATGACCATCGGCCCAGACAGCCAGGTAAGGATCTCCCCGGCGTTGGGTATTCGACTCGGTTTTAGAGAGACATACGCCGCAAATAAAGGATTGTTTGCCCCGGGTGAGTACGTCGGTGATAACCCGGTGGACTTCGCCTTCACGAAAACTCTCAGGGTGCACCTGGATCGGGTGAACACATCGTACAACACGGTAGACGGATCTCCCAGCACATTACTGAAAACCGTGCAAGCCAGTAATTGTTTCTTTGGGGAGACTGTGACCTTAGACTTCCCATGCCCCGAGATGAACGTTTTAGAATCGGGACATATCCACGAATTTACGGTCTCTATTCTCGATGATCAAGCGAGAGAGTTAAAGAACTATTACCCGATTTCGGTCGTCCTAGAAATTTCAAATTAATTAATTTTATAATTTTTTTAAATTAATTAGAATTAAACGCATGTTCGTAATTTATATATATATATATGTATTATTGTAAATGAGTATATACGGACCAGGTAGTTCTTCCGATTGGGTGACAGATTCAAAGAATTTGGAACCGGCAGAAGGGGGATTCATCCCGACAGAGAGCGACTTTTTAACTACCGGAAAAACCAAGGCCCTGATCAATAAAACTATATCGGCGGCCACGGACGAGATTCACAAGAGTCTACTATCACAACTTAGAGTATATACCCTGGCTGTGACTGCACAAGTTCGTGAAGAAACACATACAGAACTAAACGATCTAGGTTGGAAAATAACCGAATTTCGGGAAGAGGCCCGGGTGGGAATTGAGGGAGTCCGAACGGGTATTGAGAAAGACCAGGCGACCCTTACGGAGGCGTATATGGTGTTGCGCTCAGAGGACTCTCTCAACAGAGAAGCATCACTTACTGAACTAGGAGGAAAAATAACCAAATTTCGAAAAGAGGCCCGGTTGGGGATTGACGGAGTCCGAACGGGTATTGAGAAAGCCCGAGAAGACCATCAGGCGGCCCTTACGGAGGCGTATAGGGTGTTGCGCTCAGAGGACTCTCTCAACAGAGAAGCAGCACTTACTGAACTAGGCGAAAAAATGACAGAATTTCAAAAAGAGACCCGGTTGGGGGTTGAGGGAGTCCGAACGGGTATTGAGAAAGCCCGAGAAGACCGCCAGGCGGACCTTACGGAGGCTTATAGGGTGTTGCGCTCAGAGGACTCTCCCAACAGAGAAGCAGCACTTACTGAACTAGGTGAAAAAATAACAGAATTTCGGGAAGAGGCCCGGTTAGGGGTTGAGGGAGTCCCGAACGGGTATTGAGAAAGCCCGAGAAGACCACCAGGCGGCCCTTACGGAGGTATATGGGGTGTTGAGCTCAGAGGACTCAGCAGCACTTACAGAACTAGATGGAAAAATAACCGAAGTTTCCGAAAAACTGAAACGTGTTCGTAGAGCCGCGAACAAAGCACTTGAGGAGACCTCTGAAAAGATTCGGGCTGAGGCCCATACCTCTATCGGGGGGGCTTGTCGGATTGTTTAAAACAGTGAAAACGCAAAACCGTGTCATCACAGTTTGGGCTGAGAAGCGGGGCCCATTGAATGAGGGGCTCTATGAATATTCGTTCGGTGCCAAAGCGAGCAATACATATGGGGGATACACCATGACAGCTCCAGGTACGCTAGTCCGAATGGCGGTCTGCTCAGTTAATGCTGATGGTAAATATGTGGGCGCGGTCGTGATAAATCTTGTAGTGGATGGGGAAGAACGGGGGGTTGGAGTCAATAAACTCGCTGGAGATATTTCATCGGTGGTTTTGTTCGCCGGTGACGATCCAATTAGACTTTCAGAAGGTAGTGTTATTAACTTTGTTACGAAAATCGCTGACCCAGCAAGTTCTTCCACTATTGTAACATTGTTAATTGAACTTGATTTGTAATCATGAACGAATCACCGCTTCCAATTGTCAATACCAATCCATCAACACTGTATCCAATTGTCAATACCAATCCATCAACACTGTATCCAATTGTCAATACCAATCCATCAACACTGTATCCAATTGTCAATACCAATCCATCAACACTGTATCCAATTCGCGAAAGATGTTTAGATTCTAGGCTGGATAATATCGTCTTTATGCAGGATATTTTAGTTAGAGAATGTAAAAATAGAAAAAGAATCGCTAAACAATATAAGCGCGTTGCAAATTTAGTAGAGGCATCTAGTACGGTTCTGGCAAGTTTATCTGTAATGAGTGGTGCGGGGACTGCCTCAACGCTATCTACAATTATAACAGTTCCAATTGCTGGGGTTTTGAGTGGAATTACAGTTGTATCTGGAATACTTTGTATGTTAATTAGGGGGGCTGGTCGAAAACTCGAGAAAAAATGTAGAAAACATAATAGAATATCCGTTCTCGCTAGGTCTAAGAAAAATAGCATCGACGTTATAGTGTCCAAAGCGTGGGCCGATAATGAAATATAAAATTTAGAGTTTGAATCCGTTGTGGAAGAAATGAGGAAATATGAAGAATTAAAAAATGATATTAGAATCAAAGCGCGCGCCACCATGCCCAAGATTGAGAGTACTGATTGGGATAAATTTAGGTTAAAACTTGGAGATAAAGTCGGAGGAAATGTTACAGCACCACCATCCCGGAAATTTTATAATTAATTTTTACAAGAATAATTAATTATATTGGTGCAGTAAACAATTTAAATCAGTAAACAATTTAAATTATCAGTAATAACGCGCTAAGCAAAAAAAAATAATGTTTTAGGTCCCGCCGAGGCTCGAACTCGCGCCAGCAAAACCCTTCGCTAAGCCTTCGCTTTAAATCTCTTTTCTTCTCTTTTATAGGCTTAGCGAGGTGTGTTAAGCTCACATCTCCTCCACCCCATAATTGGACTGTTACCGCGGACCCCTCCTCCTCATTACCTCCATCCGCTAGAATGCGTAGAGCAGCCAGAGTGAAATACATGTGGCGAAACCTGTCTCAGCGCTGAGAGTATTGCTGGCGTCCCAGCAATATATATATGTGTTTATTTCTCGTATATAAACCTAACTTTTGTTGGTGGAAATGTATGGTATAAGAGAGACAACTCTGACAAGGACGACCCGTTTTAGAAGTACAAAGTTGTCTAACTTGGCTCTGTATTCTATAGGTGGTCCGCACTTTTTGTCTATTCAGTTTATACACAAATTCGAGGGGTGTGTGACTGTAGATGGAGCGTAGGGGTGGTGTGTATGTTGCTGTTATCATTTTGACTCCCTCTATGCTACGCATGGTAAAACATTGTAGAAAACGCGATAATTGTCATTTCCATTTACAGCCGCAACCGCCGCGTACCGCCCACACACACCCGCGGCCTCTACATCTGGCCCACTGGGACAAAGCTTTCATGTCCCGAACTGGCTCCGTACATTTGTTGAATGTCAAATTGCGTACACTACCCTTTGTTTAATAATAACTTGCACCATTATATTTCTCACATTTATTTGTACGCTCTGCTTTATTTTCAATCCCATTTATCAATTATGTTTTCTACTTACTCCTTATCTGGAGAACTGGATACCATATGCTACATGTGAATTGTGGAACATAATACAGTGTATATGTACGTACTTCATTACAAATAAAGGTACTGATATTGTATAATGCAATTTTATGAACTATTAAATTAAGTGATTCCGCATAGACAGTGCATAGAAATTTGAACCGTTATTTTTCTCTACAATTTATGATGACGTCGACGACGTTGCGTTTGCGTAAAAAACATACGCCAACACGTGTGTTGTTTGTGACGTCATAGCAACTTAACTAGATGGAATATTTACAAAATTCAATGTTTTTTGGAAAGTACATTGTCTGTGCTACAAAAAACTGTCAAAAAGTAAAAATGTGAAATTCGGAAATTGCACAGCAGAGCTCATTTATAGTTTGTTTAGTGCAAGGATTAAAACTATTTTTATCTGCGGAGATTTTAAACTCGAATGGAAAATAATCAATGACGTCTTCTCACTGAACGTATCGGGCGTATCCAAGTTGTCTGCTAGTTGGAGTTTGAAAACGTGTGATAAACAGAATCTCAAACTCGTTTCCATTCGATCCGAGATTTATGAAACTATTGTATACACCGCGCCAGAGGCTCGGTGCAAAACTTGCGCGTGACTCGTTTCATAAATATCATATCTAATAAATAATTCGTTTGAGAGCCTCCATATGGCAGGGATTTTTTCGAAAATTGTATTTTTTTTATCGCCAATTGTTTATTTTTATCCTTTTTGAAGTGGCGATTTTTTCCCCCCAGCGGAATCCCTGTATGGGATACATTCACTAAGGTACACACATTGGTTTAAGAGGAAAGTATGTATTCAGTAAATATCACGAGTTAACGATAAACAATACGTGTTCTATAATCCAATAAAAATGTTCTAAAAAATCACAAACAGTTGCTTCCCTTTATAATATGATACTCTAATACACTCAACCATGGTGACATATTTCTGCCATCTACTTAACGTGATAACTGTAGGCTATTTCACCAACATTGCAAAGTATACGTATCTAGAAAAGTAAACTTTGAGGGAGAACTTTTAAATTTAAGGATTAATTTATTAATTTGTAGTATACTGCTGTATCGTGGGAATGTCATGTATGTGAAAATAAATTTGCGTATGTTCATTTTAAGCTATCAAAGGCATATGTACACACGTACTTTATTTATATTTCATGTACTTTCAAGTGTAGAATCTAATCAAACAGCGCGAACATTGGCGACCTATTTTGACCCTGTGCAGTTTGCCCGTCGAATATGTTGTCTGAGCTTGGGCTACACTGGTTTCATTAACTACATGATAGAGAATAGTAGGTTAGTGCCGTGAATGGGAAAAAATATCCGGCAAGGCTCAAGAATTTCTTTATTTCTCATCAGAAGTATATGTTCAAATGAGTGGTCACAACATATACTTTAGTTCAGAAATAAGGAAAATAGATAGAGAATAGTAGGTTAGTGCCGTGAATGGGAAAAATATCTGGCAAGGCTCAGGAAACGTGATGGGCGAGGCTCTGCCGAGCACATCCCGTTTCCGTGCCGCGCCAGATATTTTTTCACATTCACGGCACTAACCTACTATTCTATTTATCCCGTCAACACCTACAAATGGCTGTAAAATGCAAAAATTGTATTGACTGGATATCAAAAATGTTTCACGGCACCGTGTTTCACGGCACATACGCACTGTGTTGACGGGATAATATGGGTTCCTGTGACATCTGTCACATCACACCCAGTTTCATACATTTCTCTTTAGCAATGTCTCCCACCCGGAATTTCGTGTTATTTCATGTTCATCATAATCTATTGCTACAGTATCATGTTTTATATTGTTGGTATGTAGATATTCAAATGCGAAATGCATATAGAAGTTGGTAACTGAAGAATGATCATTTTACCTTTCAGCGGCCATCTTGGATGACCTACTCGTACGTAATAATGACATTAGCTTGGTACTTGACCATGCCATTTTATAAATTACATGCTCTATAAATGCGCTCGCCACGTATTACAATTACCGTTGCAGGTGTACCGGTCCCGGTTGGATGACCTACTCGTACGTAATAATGACATTAGCTTGGTACTTGACCATGCCATTTTATAAATTACATGCTCTATAAATGCGCTCGCCACGTATTACAATTACCGTTGCAGGTGTACCGGTCCCGGTTGGTACCGGTACCGGCTCATAGAGGTCGCCCAAAAATGGCGACTGACAGCCGTAGTTAATGCTTCTGAAAATAAATAAAAACTTGTCGATACCTAAAAATAGTAACATACATCGGACGTTGACATAACTGTATCTGACAATACAGTAAAAACGAAACGGAATGTAGCAGTTTAAACGTCACAATGTCGCCATCGCATGTAAACTGAAGATTTACCGCGGAGATTGACCTTTGACCTTTGGCGCAAGATGAAGGTCATTGAAAGTCATCAGAAAAAATGGCAACATCGATTTTCTTGTTGTTTAGACTTTACAGAACACATTTATAATGGTTGCCAAAATTTATCAGAGCATGTGAACGGGAATGTAGAATGGACGCATTGGCGCCTGCACTATATGGGCCGCGCTCTGTGAAAACCAGCCTTAATGACAAAATTTTCGATTTTCACTTTTTGGTTACATTTTCTGATGCGGACACCTTTCAAAAACAATATTCTGAAAAGAAAATCCAATTATGTTTCATAGTTTTTGTTTTATCTCACTTTTTGTAGCACCATGTGAATCACGCATGGAAAAAACGTAACGTCATCGAGAACATGACGTTATTGAAACGGCGACGTTTGTACAATGCAACTCGACAGCCTACAGTACTTTGCTGATAAGTTACACTAAATGTATCTACAAGTGTTAGTATGTATGCTATCAAACATTGAACAGAATACAACTTTATCAGGTAACCTGCCCTGTATTGACCGAATACGTACTGACTTATAACATATTGTTGTATCAGGCATTGCCCTGATATAAACATCCGGGTTACAACGAAGTGAAAACTGACGTTCCATTGGTCGGATGACGTCACGTGACGTTACCGAATGACGTCAGTGTAATGACGCAACGTAAACAAGTCCGCGTTCTGTCCATAGAATACGATGTTTTATGAAAACATTTTCTAGTTACATCATATGAACTGGCATTCATCAACAGATTTTTGTGACATTCTTGTTAATTATATGTTTCGATTCCGGTTGGAACATTGAACGCTTTACTTTATACATATGGGCCGCGCTCTAGGAAAATCAGCCTTACTGACAACTTCTTGAACGCCTGAACGACTGAAAATGGCGTTGCAAAGTTACGCTGAAATAATTTTGCGACTTTAATTCGTTGCGTACATGCAATAAGTTGTCCTATGTATAGCTTTAATAATTGTGACTCAAACATATATTAGCGTTTGATACAGTTGTACAAAGCAAGACGTACAATGTAGTGATTGTGTCGATTATTTTGTACACAAATCGGCATATTAAAACTGATTTGTACCCTGACATATGCAAATAAATAACAATATGACCGATATGTTTCGATTAGACATCACAGTATCATTAATATCTAATCATAATGGTAACATTTCTTTTAAACTCTATTAATCTGACAACGATTACTAACAAACGCGATAACATATGAGCCGCGCCGTGCAAAAATCGGGCTTAATGACAACATTTTCAGTTTTTACTTTTTCGCGTATTCTGAATTGTACATCTTTTAAAAGCCATATGCCGCCAAAATTATCAATGTATCCCAATTATGTTTCATTTTAGAAGTATTTTTATGACGCGTGGTAAAAACTTATACGAAGTTTTTATCAACGGCGTATACACGGGGTGTTGATTAAATACCCGGACAAGTCCTATAGATTTGTCATCTTTTATCGCATCTCAACCGAATTTTGATATCTCGTAGCCTGGCCAAGTGTCTCCCATTAGGCCAAGACAAAGTATGAACATAATGTTTATGGCTCGTGTTGCAGTTGCTAATGTAACGTCATGTTTTGGATTGCGGCCCAAGTAATGTAATTTCGTATGAATAATTTTCAAATAAGGCAGAGTGAGGCGTTTCCCTGTTGTTTGCTGCTGTCTGAAATAACTTTGGGGAATGATAGCGACATCACTTAACATTTCGTATGCGACGACATATTTTAAAGTAGGCCGCTTATAACATTAACTTTGTGATAAAACACGATACCGGGCAGATTTGGTAGCGTGATACCTTATAATTGTCGCCGTGTGTCTTTCTTGAGGATCGCATTACCATCGCCTGATACACATTATTATGCAGTCAAGTGATAAACTGATGATTTAATACTACAAAAGCACTTTCGACTACAAAAGCAAGTTTATGACCATCACATTTCCAATTAATATGTTGATGCATTCATTTGAAATTCAATACAAACCCCGGATATTTATGTCATTATATAGCTACTTGTCTACCTTTATGATAAAATGAATGGCATTAAATGGCATATCATTCGCTAAGTACTGGATAGAATTGTTCAAAAGTCTCAATTTACCAAGATAATAGATGGTAATATCGTTGGCATACACTAAGTTGTTCATATTTAAGATTATTTAGGAATCAAAGCGCAATGTAAGCGAAGACTTCGCTGATATATGAGCCAGTTTTGAATTCATAAGGACAACCGACGAAAAAGAGTAAAAATGTCAAAGAACGACAGTTAGGCGACAATGTACAGTGCCTGAAGCATTTCTAAGTCATTGATGCTGCGAGGAACTCGTGCAAGTATCCTTGCTATAATATTTTGTCACGACACCATGGCCATAACGTCAAACATGTATTCACGTTCAATGACGTCACAAGTACGTGACGCCAAGTCATGACGTGATAATATGTGTACCGAGGTACAAGGTATCGCGTCTCATATTAGTGAAAGTTATCATTTTCCGTTTTCTGTTCACACTTAATGTTAACTGACACCAGTAAACGTAAATGGGAGGGCAAACTGTGAACTTTTACGGCGACGCTAGATAATTTGAAACGTCGTGTTTCCGACGTCGTTTACAACTTTTCATGACGTTGTCATTAAGCCCGGTTTTCGTATGGCGCGGCCCATATGTAGCGCGACTCGTCGCCGCCGATGGAGGCGTCTGCCTTAAAGGTACATGCCCACTCAGGAGTCACATACTGTTATTCTTATCAGAGACATCATCTGAGACATTTTCAAACTAAACATTAATTCACCTTTACCCAGGTATTGATTGGCATTATTATACATTGTCTATCCGACGTAAATTCCCACACTGATATCAGGGGCGATAACCGTGTTTCATACTTTATAATATGTCTAAAATATTTTTATTTTCAGGTGACGCATGTAATTAGTATAAATAATTAAAAAATATCGTGCCTCATTTGCATATGAACATAGCCTGATACGACCGCGAGTTACTATCAGTAAAATAAATATTACTAAATGCTTATATCTGCATAGCGTATGGTGTACGAGGTCAAGACTAATCTTACAGGTGCAGCTATACAAATATTCAGGTGCACCTGTAAACATACAGGTGCAGCTGTAAAAAATACAGCTGCACCTGTAAAAATACAGCTGCACCTGTATATATTGAAATACAGCTGCACCTGTAAACACAGCTGCACCTGTAAAATATAATTTAGTTTTGACCCCGTTCGTACACCATATGGTGTACGAACGGTGTCAAAAATAAACTTACAAGTGCAGCTATAAACATATACAGCTGCACCTGCATTTTTTACAGCTGCACCTGTAAATGTATAGCTGCACCTGCAAAATGTATAGCTGCAGCTGTAAATGTATAGCTGCACCTGCAAAATGTATAGCTGCAGCTGTAAATGTATAGCTGCAGCTGTATGTTTTTAGCTGTAGCTATAGATGTAGTTTACAGGTGCAGCTATACATTTTACAGGTGCAGCTGTACACAATGCAGGTGCACCTGTATATTTTTATAGCTGCACCTGTAAGCTTAGTTTTGACCACGTTCGTACGGGTCAAAACAAAATTGTATTTTTACAGGTGCAGCTGTATTTTTACAGGTGCATATGTATTTCTTACAGGTGGAGATGTATTTTTTACAGGTACAGTTGTATTTTTACAGGTGCAGCTGTATTTTTTACAGCTGCACCTGTATATTTACCGGTGCACCTGTATATTTTTATAGCTGCACCTGTAAGTTTAGTTTTGACCCCGTTCGTACACCATAGTTCGTACACCATAATAGCGGGCGCTAGAAACAAAATTGCTACCCCGCTCCATACCACTCCGCGAGAATAGCAATTTAACCCCATCTCTTTAATGAAAAAGTGATTTTTGCTATCTGTTATCCGGCGTGTTTGATATGTTAGCGATATAAAACTGTCAAAGCTGTATCAATAAATTATTAATAAAGAACATTGGTTATTTTACCGTATCAAGGTGTTTATCTGACATTTACATATATATCTTGTAAATTTGAAAGCTTCATTTCGTTATGTTGAATGTTGAACAACAAGAGAACACATGGCTTCCAATGGAAAATGATTTCCCTGTTCTATTATTGTTGGCAATTTACTAGTAATACATCAAAAATATAGAGAATAGTAGGTTAGTGCCGTGAATGGGAACAATATCTGGCAAGGCTTAGGAAACGGGATGGGCGAAGCTCTGCCGAGCACATCTCGTTTCCTAGCCGCGCCAGATATTTTTCCCATTCACGGCACTAACCTACTATTCTATTTATCCCGTCAACACCTACTAATGGCTTTAAAATGCCAAAAGATAATCCCAGCCACCGCACATATTCATACGCAGTGATTAGGTCGTATTGACAGGATATCAAAAATGTTTCACGGCACCGTGTTTCACGGCACATACGCATTGTGTTGACGGGATGAAACGTGTTTAAAGGTATACTCTATACAGTTTAGTAAATTTTGACCTCCATGCAACATTTTGGGTACGCACTTCGGTTGCTCACATTTTTTAAATGGGTCAAATTGTAGCCGTAGATAACATATCGGAGACGAATTATTGTAGCTAAGCGGGCGCTTGTAATTTTTAGAACTGGTGGAACAGTGACACAATTATACACTTATTTAATTCATATAAAGTACATTTTTTGCCTGAATGGGCATGTATCTTTAAGCTGTTAGGTGGGTGGGTGGCAGGGGGTAATCTGCAATCATTGTAGACTCTGATCAGACTGCGCGGATGCACAAAACTTTAACATTTACAAATATAATACGTCCACGTTTGACATATCGATGTTAATTTACTTTATATTAAACACTGGACGTATGCGTGCTCTATTTGTGTGTGTGTTTTTATCAAATGTTCATTCTAGTGGGAGGCGCGAAAATAGTGGAAAGCAAATACTCACGTATTGTCGATTCAACCTGGCTAACCGCAAACGAGCCGCTTCAAACAAATATTGCAAGGTCATTATCGCGCATCGTCAATCGAATGAAATCAATTTTGTGATTGGAACAGATATAGTTTGTATGTAAATAATTGACTGAATAATAGTATGCATATATGAGTTCAATATACCTGTACGTATGCCACGGTATTTTTCAGCATTGCTTAGTTAGCCACTCATTGTCGCACCCGCTTGTGGACTGCGTGATATAGTCGGAACATTGGCGTACGTCCTTCAGTCCGTCCGTCCGTCCGAGTTTGTGTTAGTACTTTTAACTACACTATATCGTTGAAACCGCTTCACAGATTAACTTCATATGAGTGTTTATCATGATTCATATTGTCATTCTACACCCCACCCGTGCGGCCCATGTGCCCAATGTCAAGGTCAAATTACATCGAAATTTACCTTAAAGTTGTTTATGCCCCCGCCGTATGGTGGCATATAGTGTTACCGGCGTCCGTCCGTCCGCGTCCGTCCGTCCGTCCGCCAGTGCTTCCGTCCCGAAACCTTAACGCTCGGGTAAATGTCTTAAAAGTTATGTATGCATGCACGGATCTGCCTGATATTTCACACACAATGCTCTAATGGTATAAATGGTCATCTACCTCCCTGTGCTCACATACTTCGTGAGTTAGAAACCTTAATGCTCGTGTAAATGTCTTATAATTTCCGTTTCTTTGCTTTGCACGGAACTGCTTAATATTTCACTCACGCATTACTCTAATGGTCCTCTGCCACCCTGTGAATCCACGATCTGCCCACCCCCGCTCAAGCACAGGGTCAATGTCACATACTTGATGCGTTCGAAAACCTTAACGCGCGGGCAGATGTCTTATCATTTAATTTATGTTTTCTTGCATTCATCTGCTTGATATTTCACACACGCATTGCTCTAATGGTCCTATACCGCCCTGTGAAAAATCCACGATTGTCTTGACGCCGCTAAGCACAGGGTAAAGGTAAAATACTTGGTGCGTTCAAAACTCGGGTACGTGTCTTATAATGTAAGTTTCCTTGCATGTATCTGTTTGATATGTCACACACACCCATTGCTATGATGGGCTACTACATGCTGTGATAAATCCACACTTCTCTGGCCCTCTATGTTTTTAAATGTGCTTCGTTTTCTTTGGCTGCCATGTGCCGACATGCCACATTTCTAGTTTGGATTTAGGTTAAAGTTTTTAAGAACACCGTTTCTCTGAAACCGCTTAGCCAATTCACTCAAAACATTACATGTGTGTTTATCATCATCCATGTACCATTATATGTCCAACGCGTGCTGCCCCTGTGCCAATGTCAGGACAAAATTACATTAAAATTTACCTTTGGATTTAGGTTTAACGTTTTAAGAACATTATATCTCTGAAACCGCTTCGCCAATTCACTCGAAACGTCACATGTGTGTTTATCCATATTTTCATTATATGCCCAACCCGTGCAGCCCCTGTGCCCAATGTCCAGGTCAAATTACTTTGAAATTGACTTCGCCTGAGTTGAGACATCAATGTGTTCAGAATATTAAGGCATTCGCCATAGGTGTCACTGACAATGAGGAAATCGTCTAAATACGCAATGATACCATGCATCCCCTTGGCAGCCATGATGGCTCTCACTGCCTGTGTTATCCGGTGAAATGTTTCAGGGCTTTGGCTGGCGCCGAATGGAAGCCGTTCGTCAATCATGTATGTGTCAATATTATCCGCGTGAAATCGCCATTTTAGGCCTGTTGCTCTATAATTAGAGGGGTGAATTTTAACACTACGGTAAGCACTCGCCTATCCACCTTAGCACAGTAAACACCTGGGGTAATTAGATCTACCGCGTCCTGCAATGATTGATAACGGAATGGGGAGTTATACGCGAAGTCGTTTAATGCTTGCCCCGGGGGGGGGGGGGGCGACTGGCATTGAGTATGAGAGGAATGCCGTCCGATTTCTTGGGTACAACTCCCAATGCCGAAACAATACAGGGTTTCTCATGAACAAACTTATAACGACCATTATCTAATTCTGTACAAATTTGTGATTCAACACGCGCGCGCATAAGGGCATCAGTGGCGGATTTATAATTATTCGTTTCCACGGGTTGTCGGATTTTCTCCGCGTCCACAATATGGAATCTGTCGCGAATACCGGATATGATGAATTCCCTGTCACCGTAATCCATGGGCAGGTCCGCTTCCCAGGTGTCTAACCGCAAGGCTGTTGATGGTAGCTTACCGGGCTCTATTGGTTTTTTTGGCGCATTGTCCTTGGTGGCGCCATCGCTGAACTGGCGAGGGTGTCGAAATTTACAAGATGTGCCAAACGGGCAGGCACCTTTCGCCTTGAAGATTTTGCAGTCTTCTTTCCTCTCCGGTGCTGGTCCCTGGACTGACTCCTGTCCCTGTACCGTCTGGCGTCGTTTGGGAGTGAGAAGTTGTAACTCCATATGTGGAGCGAAGGTTCCCCATTTGAACTGGTGTTCCGCTTGCATCTCCCAGTAGTGGAAATCGAAGTCCAGCACGCTATGCCACTCGTATTTCTCAGCAAATTCGAATATATTTGCTGTGTACGCCAGGTAATACTCCATGTCTGGCCGAGGCAACTATACTGTCTGTAATAGATGGTTGAGTACCCAGCAGTTTGTTGCACCCCATTCCTCGATATAAATCGCATTTGATGAGGAAACGCTCACTGTCCGGGCTGCTTGTTTTCATGACGAAATCCGTCCGCCTGCTCTGATGTCGACGTTTAGCCTTTTCCGTTAGGAACTGTGTCACGTGCACAGCTTTGCGAGACTGTGACTTGATAGTCAATATTGTTCGCGGATCGACTGTAGATGTAGGGTTTTCAGTCGCATGTACGGATACACTAACAACAGGGGGTCGGACATTCCCAGACAGCATCTCATCTAGTCGCTTACCTGCGTCATTTAGGCCGATCGTTTGTGCCGGATGTCCCTGATTGTAATGTCGTCGTCGACATGGTTGACGGCACTGACTGGCGTCTGATCGTCGTCGACGGTCGCCGGCTTCTGGAGATCACATATATAGCGGCCATGATCAGCTTATATTGACACATCGTCAATCCAAGTTCTTTCACATCCCGTACTTCCAACAATATAATCGCTTTCCTTGTCGTTAATTCCTCCTTTTTCAGAACTAACACAGATTTCCTCGTTAAACCACATTCTGCGGCCCATGCATCGAAATCAAACGAGTCCGTTTCTTCCGTCAACACAATGTCCACATGGTCATCACTGATATCGGTTGCCATTGTAATATATGTTCCAGAACATTAAACTATTGGTAATCCACACAATAAATTATATAAACAGCAAAAAAAACGAAGCCACTCCTCGCGTGGGCTCTGCTAATGCGCGACTGACCAGTGGCGGCTGTGCCAAGTTTACCGCCAAAAAGCCAGTGAACCCTAATTGACCGGGGCCAAGATGGGGACGCCGCAGGTTGCTATCCCTTAAAATAAATTAACACATTAATTGCATTACAAGAGGTAATTGTACATGTTTTATTGTGCACCCTGTTACACAGGCAGACTATTTACAGGGTCAAGGTAAAAACATTTATAAATTACTTCCAGTTTCTCCATTCTCCTATAACTTGTTTGATCTACGATCAATTGGCTTGAAACTTCATGTTTATTATCATCCACATTTCCATTCCCCACCACACTCATGCTCTCCGCATGCCCAATGTCAAGGTCAAATAACATATTTTGTTTTCATCCAGTAGATGTGTGCACATTTCTCCATTCTCCTATAACTTCTTCATTGTACAGCTAATTGGCTTCAAACTTCATGTGCATGTGCATGAATAAATTCATCAATTCATTTTGTTTTCATTTCGCGCCCAGAATGCTTCCTCCCCCTTGGCATCGGTCAATGTGAAATAACTCACTTCAGTACATTCATTCTGCTATAAGCTCTTTACCATATGAGTGATTCACTTAAAAACTTTGTATGCATCTTTGTCCTTATCCACATTATATTTCAATAGATGCATGCGCATTCCTCTATTCTCTCTCCAATGGTTTCAGATCTGACAGTACAGACACTACAGCCAGTGTTCAGAAATTAATTACCTTTAATTAGCATGACCTTGCTCTTTTTGACAGTTTGAAGATCGCTGAAACACTTGGCCAATTATTTACGTTGAAATGTATACCACAGTCCTGTATAGTGGTATTGGCAAAATGTGTAGATCCAGATGAGCCGGCTCTTGACGAGCCGTCTCATCAGGATCTGCACTTTTTGCAAGTAATTTTCATATTTTTTAGAACAAAAACACCCCCTTTTCATAAATGGACTAGTCTGAAAATCATGTTGTCACAAATGGAGTGGTTGCAAAATTAACATATCAAAATCTATTCCAGTTACTTAAACTAGATTTGGCAGTAAGCGATGCTTACGGAATACCCCTGCGTGGGCCCAGGTGTCCCCAAATCTGTAGATTTGTAGTCTGTGGGTCTGTTACCTTGACTCTGGGCTTAGCTGGGGCGGCACGGTCATGGATTTGTCATAGCATGATTTCTCCGATGTTAAGTTTCAGAGGAATGCATGTGTGAAATGTGCGAGCCTGAGCGAGGTTCATCCACCGAACACACATGTCAACTCACCATCATGCAAGTTGATTGTCCTAGCCTGAGCAAGGTTATCACCGTTTCTAACAGACATTGGCAATGTCAACTCACAACAATCATGAAAGTTGATTGTCACAGCCTGAGCAAGGTTGTCACCATTTCGAACACACATTGGCAATGTCAACTCACAATCAAGCAATTTGATTGTCAGAGCATGAGCTGTAGCCAATCAAACTGATGATTGATTTCAAGCATAATCTTAATCATTTTGAAATGAAGAAACTGACAATTAATGTCAAGATTAACGCAGTCAGTAGTGAATCTATACATCCTAGAACTCTTCTTCAACTAGAAATATGCAGAGCTCCAGATAAGCTGCGTATTTGCTTAAATACCCAATTAAAATTGCCAAAAACCCAATTGAAATCAAAAGTAGCGGGTATCAAAAAGGAATACAAAATGTGTGCTACCTTTATCATGCTGCAGAAAACAATAAACAGACAACAAATCCAGTTGCTTAAAATAGCGACCCCATATGCATAGGGAGGGTTATGAAAAATTCAGACTGCACTTGACTATGAAAATTACTCGGCAATCACCGGTGCAACCACCGCTGCCACTCACATATTGAAGTCGCTATGCAAATTTTCATAACAGTCCGTTCTGAGACAAACAAGTCACTATGAAAATTTTCATAAACCGTACTATCACTATGAAAATTATCATAAGCCGTACAATCGATCTCACTATGAAAATTTTCATAAAATGTACAATCCCTCTCACTATGAAAATTTTAAAAACCGTAATATCACTGTGAAAATGTTCATGAACCGTAATATTCCCTCTCACTATGAACATTTTCATAATCCGTACTATCCCTCTCATTATGAACATTTTCATAAACCGTAACATCCTTCTCACTATGAACATTTTCATAAACCTAGCCCTAACCCTCTCACTATGAACATTTTCTTAAGCCGTACAATCGCTCTCACTATGAAAAGTTCATAAAATGTACGATCGCTCTCGCTATGAAAATGTTCATAAACCGTACAATCCCTCTCCCTATGAAAATTTTCTTAATCCGTACAATCGCTCTCACTATGAAAAGTTCATAAAATGTCCGATCGCTCTCGCTATGAAAATTGTCATAAACCATACATTAAACGCTTTCAATCTAAAACTATTTATATGTAAGTACTTTTTCATCAATAACATCATTTCGAAGCTATCTAGCCAGGTTTCATTTTTATTTTGTTATCGCAATAAAATAAAAAGTTATTAGAATTTCATCAATTGTCGGCAGCAAAACGTGAAACAGACAGCATTGGTACATTTGAATTAAATCTGGGGGCCGTTTCACTTAACTTCGTACGACTAAAATGTTCGTAAGTGACAATTTAGGATCGTCTGGAAATTTTAATTTATGAATTTACATTTATTGAGCATAGGCTGCAGTCTATACTCAATAAATGTAAATTCAATAATTGTTTACAAGAAAACGTTGTTGATGTGAAATTTACAGACTGTCATAATTGTTCACCTACCAACATTTTAGTCGTACGAAGTTTAGTGAAACGGCCCCCTGGTCTCGCACATGTCAAGTTGTAATATAGAAATATATATTTGTTCGTCCATTCTTTACATATGACATTTATCGGGGAAAATAAACATTCATGTACCATTACAGTACGTGTTAATGGGCATTATTAAACTTTTATATTAAACGCAATTGCCACTCTTGATATCAGGGGCGATAACTATGTTTCCTTAAAGTGTTAACGGCGACAATTATTTATACTCTCTATTTATTTATTGATGTGCAATTATCACACTTTATAACTTTCTTTACTTTAGCTTATATTTAACGGCGGCACTGGCTCTAGGACCTTGCATGCCGTCTCCCAAGAATGGGAGAAAGAACGGAGGTAGAGATTTTTGAGAGAAGCCGGTAATTCGTATTTACAGAGCAACTACGAATTATCGGTACCCATTTACAGCTGGGTGGGTGAACTGGAGCAGTGTGGATAAAGTGTCTTGCTTAAGGACACAACGAACGCCGCTAGTCAGGCTCGAACCCACGACCCTTGGATCAGTAGTCCAACACACTAACCATTACGCCACGGCGCTCCACTTTATAACATGCTGATAAATATATTTATTCAGATATAATTAATTTAGAAATGTCCTGCCTCATTTGCATACTAAAACAGCCTGATACAACCGCGCGTGTCTATCAGAAAGTTAATGATTAATAAATGATTATATCTGCAAAGCGGGCACTCGTAATGTTTAAAGCTGGTGGAATAGTTACATAATTATACACTTATTTAATTCCTATAAAGAACACGTTGTGTTTAATTGATGGGTCACCAACTTTAAATAATAAATAACTTAATATATGTTGAGAAACTTTGAACCCTGCAAGATTAATGCAGGAAGTTATACATGTATTAAGTTAAACTCACTTTATTGATTTCATAAGACACGAGCTTAATATAGTGAAACCTCGCTAAACCGGACACTCTGTGAGGTCACCAGGGTGTCCGGCTTGGCGCGGTTTCACTGTAAACCAGGTATATGATTATTCCGATCCATGGTTGTGTGCTATGCGATCACGAACAGGCAGTGTCACCTGAGATAAATGACCAAGAAACCCATCAAAATTATGATCACATACGTTTCTTGTTGTCCGGTTTAGAGCGGTTCCACTGTACGTATCGTACTAAACCATCACGAATGTTAGACTTTATTTATTGCATAAGCACTACACCATACATTGAAACTGTAACATGTTTTTTTGTAGCGGTATCATTTGCATTTGTATTACTCTAGTGTATTCTGATTCTTAATAGAGGAATGAATGGCTTTTTTGTGGAATTTATCGGGGTATAAACTTGGAAAAGTCGCGGGAATACTGGACGAAGCGATAAAAAATTACAATTTTCGAAAAAAAAAAATTGATTTTTTTTCGAAAATTGTAATTTTTTAAGGCCTCGTCCAGTATTCCCGCAACTTTTCCAAGTTTATATCCCCGATAAATTCCACAAAAAGGCCATTCATTCCTTATAATTCCAGCATTTGAAATAAATTAATCAAGAAATTGTGTTTATTTTCCGTTTTCTTAAGAATTATTTTAACTGCGCCTCACGGTTACGGAAAGTAGTTCGGCGTGGGAGTTTACTGGGATATAAATTTTGGACAGAGACTTGCTACGAGCCAATCAACTGTTAGGGAATTGTTTAAATATTTTTGTGCTGGAATTATTACCCTGTGATAATACAATGCGAAAACCAATTTCAAATTCATGTAATAAATACTGCAGTAGATGTGGAAAACACAAACAATATTTAGTCAATGTGTTTAGTCAATAATTGCATATTTCTTGTGTTTTCTACATGTCTAAAGTAGTATTTATACCATAGCATGGGTAAAATGTGGATCATATTTTCTTAATATGCTTTTGGTAAACGTGAATCCCGTTTCAGATCACTAAGTAACGGGGAATGTATGGTTTTTTATTGCTTCTGCGTCATCCTTTTATCTTGTGAAAAGCAGCGTTAAATGTATGCACGGTGCATCGGCCTCTCCACAGGACCCAGACAGGTTCCCAGTTCTGAGTCATAGGTGTGTGCTATGCGATCACGAACAGACATTATCACCTGAGATAAATGACCAAGAAACTCATAAAAATAACATCACGGGTGTTTTCTTGATGTCCGGTTTATATTCGTGGTATGTTTATTGTTTTCTGTTGCATGATAAAGGTAGCACAAATGTGTTATTACTTTTTGATTCTCGCTACTTCTGATTTCATTTGGGTTTTTGGCAATTTTAATTGGGTATTTACGCAAATACGCAGCTTATCTGGGGCTCTGGAATACATACTAGGCAACTCGTGTCAATAGTTTACAGAATATGGACGATCACGAGTAACCTGCCTTATGGGACATCACGAACGGTAGAATACAAGGTGTATGATCACGTGGTTACAACAACAACAA